>JANIJH010133230.1:0-24148 GCA_024520975.1 Erythroxylum areolatum | reverse complement strand
GAAGTGTGAAATAATGTGAAATGTGTGATGTATGTGTTATGTGAATTATGGTTTATGTGATTGGGTGAGCCATCGATAATAGTCTCTCATTGAGTTCGCAAAACTCACCCAAAATTTGTAACTATTTTTCAGGATAAGAAGAATACCTCGTTAGGCCAACGGGAGTATACGTACAACATTCAAGTGATAGAAGTCAGGATCAGTTCGCGTCTGCATTGCATTTTTTTCATTTTTGTATTGAATTGCATTCTCCGCAACTTTTTGTATAAATTGGTATTCTGAAATGACTTATGTATTTTGTAACTGTGAAAGGACCCTGATGGCTATTGAAATTTTTATCGATGGTTTTGCGTTAATTGAAAATATTTATGAATGAATGTGGGCCCAAATTGAGTATCGATTTTCGCATTTTATGTTATCGATTTTCAAAAAAATTATGTGGACTTTTGAAAGATTAGGTGCTTTAGCACGCCACCTTCACGGGGCACGAACTCGGATATCACCATCGATGTCAAGTTCGGGTCTTGCGGGAGTGGGGTGCTATAGAGTGAGCACTGATATGTTGGTGATGCTTGACTCCACACAACACCTTTAGATTAAGAGAGAGACTGCGCGTCGTTACGCTAGTTAAAAAAAAATAACTAGACTACTACTATAACAGTGGCAAGTTTAGGTCGATGCCACAGAGAGTGTGTGTAAAGTTTAAGAAATGAAATTAACCGGTGTTTAGGAAAAAGGGAGTTTTGGATTTTTAAAGAAGAAAATAAAATAGAACTAACTAATAAAAACGATTAATGAAAATATGTAAAAAAATGATAAGAGTGGAGAATTTGGTAGGGACCCGGTTCTTTGGTTCAATCTCGGCCTACACCTTGACTAAGCATATTTTATTAATTTGTTGTTCTTTAACCTCTCCTAGTAATTATTAATCTTGGGTTAAAAATTAACCCGAGTTTTCCCTTAGGTTTTGTTTAATCAAGATAAGATCGTTAATTAAACCTAACCACCAAACAACCTAGGATATGATCTCTAGATTTAATTAAGCAGTAGCATTACGAATTAGAAAAACCGATTAATCAAGGCAACAACCACATACGATGCGTCATTTAACCTTGGTCATATTATCCCTAATGATTACGAATCATTAGTCGCTATACATAAATTTCAACATAACAATTACGGATTATATTGAAATTCTAGCAATAGGTTTGAAATTAACGATTCAATGAATGCATTAAAATCATCAATTTACAATACCCAACGGGTTCATACACAAATAACCGAATAATAACGAAAATCTGATTATTCATACACAATACCCAAATTATTTAAAATAGAATAACACAATCAATTCCTAATGAGATAAAGAAACAACATAATAAGAAAAAAATACTTAGCCCGGGTTGTTGATGTCGATGTCACCTTCGAACCGACATCGGGATATTTAGCCCTTCATGAATTTTTTCCGAAAAAATGCTTCAGCCCCCATAAAATCCCTAACAAAAAATCCTTTTACTGCCCACTCTAACGCAACTCTTTCTTTACTGTGACTTTTTACTGTTCATGATTTGACAAATAAATTTCACCCCACTCTTTAAAACCTTTGCAACCCTCCTTGTTCTCCAGTATGCCCAGCCGAAGCCCTGCGCTAGCTCTCCACGCCCACGCTAGCTGCGCCCCTCCTGGGTCACGCCTCCTGTTGCTTGTGATGTACTGTTGATTATGTGACGAATTAAGTTTGCAACCCTTTAAAACCTCTCCTGCACTCTTGCTTGCTCCACACGCTGTGCTACGCGTGAAAAGCTGCATTGCTATGTTTCACGCAGCACACGCTGTGCTGCTACGTGAAACGCAGTGCACGCTGTCTCTTGGACTCAGCGTTTTACGCTGCTTGAATGAAGTAGCAACGCTGCTCAATTATCTTTTTTTTTTCAATTACTTGCATTAAAATTTTTCTTCTTCTTTCTCTTCCAATTTTTGTCTTTTAATTTTCTTTGTCCACTCCATGAAGACAAACGAGTACTGATCTTCAGAAAATGTCCCAAATGGGATATTTTTGACTCACTTTAATTTCTTTGCTTCCAAATTGTACCTAAAATCATATATGAATTAAAGTGAGTATCTTAAGCATGTTTATGTCAATAATATATATTAACAATTAAACACATCAATTTTTCCCACACTTAGCTTTTAACCGTCTTTGGGCAAAACATCAAAATTAAGCTTATTGATCCAAAACATTGACTCAATTTCTATATTTTTCCAAGACTATATAATCACAAGCAAAGATGAATAACTTTGAAAACTCATAGTAAGAAATCAACATTTTAAGCTTTTGCTCATGATTAATCAACATTCAATATCTTCAAAAACTGAGCAATCTAATGGTAGACTCAGAAAATGTGTTTAATTAAAATATATCCATAGGTGCACTCAACACAATTCATGATCATGATAATCCACAACTTTGCATATCATTTCATTTCTCCACCACTAAAATTCACATGCAAAATCATGAATCAAAGGACTTTTCAAGGTTGTAATGTGGGCAAAGGTGAGGTGAGATAAATTTGGGTCAAGTAACATGAAAGTCATCAAAGCTAGTGAAACAAAGCAACACTCATTAAAACTGGGTACCATTAGTTATAACGAATGTAACATTTATATTTCACAACCCCAATCAACTCCCACACACAAACCACATGAAGCATATACCAATCCGAAGGAATCACTCATACAATTTATACCAATGAAATCGCAAGAGTAAGCCTTCCAAGCCAGACTTTACCTCATATCCAACATACTCAAATAACACATCCATTACAACTCTAGGAAGATGCATCAACATAAATAACTTTTCAACACATACACAATTCTTCCTTGATAAATTTATTTTAAACAATTTTTTATGTTTCTTTTCTTTTCGTTTTTTTTTCTTTTTCTTTTTTTTACATAAACTAACATCCCAACATTATAACTAACTCTCACATATGTACACTCCCACACTTAAAATTTTGTATATCCACAAACTCAATAGTCACCAATGTTCCACTAGCTTTATGACTTGGGTAGGACATTTGGTTAAATTTAAAAGTATAAAATGTGGGTTATACAAAAAGAAAGGCTAAAGCTTAAAAGGGTTTATCAATGGAAAAATCATGTCAATAGGGTAGGTTATTTGGCTAATGTAGCTTATGACAAACAAAGAATGCCTAATCATATCCATGTTAATGCATGTGATAAAAATGTAGTCTTGAATAGAAATTTAATGCAAAATCAGGATGTACATATCGTGAAGGTCACACATCATGAAAAGGCAATAACATTGATATAGATGTGTCAGTCAGATAAGGCTCAAAAATCTCACCAGCTTTGTCCACTCCGTGAAGACAAACGAGTACTAATCTTCAAAAAATATCCCAAATGGGGTACTTTTGACTCACTTTAATTTCTTTGCTTCCAAATTGTACCTAAAATCATATATGAATTAAAGTGAGTATCTTAAGCATTTTTATGTCCATAATCACTAAGTGTAAATGATTAAATATATCAACAATTAAACATATATCAGAGAGCCTTACAACTATTTAAGTGTATGGTTGGACAGTTGGTGATGCTCAGCTCCCAACAGCCATTTGAGGTATAGCATTGTGATGATTTACCCTTGGAGACTAGGGTACTAAAGATTTTCCTTCTTAGCAATTTATTAAGCATTGCACGTGATTTGTTATGCATTATATATATGTTTTTATACTAGTATAAACTATATATTGTGTGAGCTTTCCATTGGATGTCGTAAAGCGATATGGACTTACATAGTGAGATCTGATTCTCCTCAACTATATTTCATGTCAGCTACCACTAAATTCACAATAGTGACTCTGATGAGCATCAATTGCAGCATATCTACCTCTCTGTATGCTTTTCATTTGTTTTCACTTATACTTTTACTCTAGCATTTGCAGTGATATAGTAGTATGTTGAAAAAATTTCTTCTAATGTACGCTAATAGTGTTATACTTTAATGTGTTTATACTTGCTTGTGCTTGTGTTGTTATTTATTTTCTAAGATTTTTTTAGTTTTTTTCACTAGTAGTCAGGCTTACATATGATTTGAGGTGCAACATCCTGTTACTCATAATAAAGCTAGAATAGTGTACAAGAGAGGTAAATGAGAAATTAGAAAGGGCATTTCATGCTTATCCATAATATGACTTACACATATATGTGAATATTGATTGTGCACGATAATATGATTGTAAATGCATTCATTGATAATTTATGGGTAAAATTGATCTATAAATGTGAATTATGTTTTGATATGTCTTAAATTTTGGTATGATTAGATTTCAATTAGAAAATTTGGAATTTATTGTTATGGATTGGGAAATTAATGGATTAGAATGTACATTTGGATTAAGACAAATGCCAAGTGGTAGGATAAATTGATGCATGAAAAATTTGAATGATTTAGCCTATAACTGAGTGACATTTGGCATAGTTAAATTGGTGACAAATAAACTAGTAATTAATTGACTAATGGATCAATCATTGTGTGACAAATGGGCTGGTAAGTTCATGATAAATGGCATAGTTGAAATGAACAAGTGACCTAGTTAGTTGGAGACATTTGGCAGCACCTATGCTTGATAAGTGCTGAACATGCCATAAGACATATTGGCATTCCATTAGATGACACCTAACACCTTAGGTGTAAGTTTCAGCAGGAGCAACTCCAGCTATGGTCATTTCTCTTCTTCCTTCCTCTCACACGCCACCGAAACACTCTTCCTTGCACCTCCCTATGTTTGTTTATGTTCAAGTCTAATTTTTGCACCAATAATTCGTGCTTCACCCTCACAAAGTTAAGTAGAGAATCATAATATAGTTGCCTTATTGTCCTAGCTGAAATCCTTCCAAGTTCCACCTTGAATCTGTGATGATTCTGTATGTTTGGAGTACAGATTTAGAGTGACTTTTGAGCTGGGATTAGAACTAAACAAGTAAGTGAAAGATTAGTGTTTATGGCATGTTATAATAGAGAATTGATGATGATGAATTAGGATGAATTCCATATGATGTTAATGATTGATTGTGCTAGAATATATTAGCTGTATTGTTTTCACTAAACATGCTTCAGTATTTTTGCTATATTTTGATTTGTACATTTCCAAATGAGATGATTCTTGATTTAAATTGGACTATAGACATTTGGTTACAATTGTTAAAAAGAAATTGAATTTGAATTCTATCCTTAAGAGTCTTGAAATTGAGTCTTGGCTTAGGCTGTGGCACTACCCATGACAGAAATTATGTCCTATTGTTATCGAATAAAATGTGTTGATGTAGGCCAAATCAGACCAAGTTATCTTCACAAAAGTTGTATCTTATTCTCTTAGCTTTCAATTGGTATAATTTTTTAATTTTTAGATAATGTAATTGAGAGATTTGAGTTGTGAAACTTTAAGTGCATGATCATGCACTAGTCAAAATTTCAAATATACTTAATCTCTAGTATTTTAAGCATAACTCATAAAGTAATGAACCAAATTGTATGATCTTGGTGTCATTAGAAACTTAAGACATAAGAGAACAATTTTCTAGTAGGAAGTGTTACCAAATTACTCCATTTTTCTTGTCAGAATGATCATGCAAAGTGGACCCAAAAGTATGTTTTTAGAAAAACAATATGGAATGATCAATTGGGTTATGAAATTAGTTTCAAATTGTTTTATTGTAGTCCAAACCCTTAGTACAAATTAACTTATGTGAGTTTTGATATATGAATGATATTGTGACAAGAACAATGATAAGATACTTGGGATTGTCATTGAACATGCATTGTACATATTTCATAGACATAGATGTGCATAAATGAATACTTATACAATTTTGCAAAAGTGTGATATATGTAAAGGTATTTTGCATGTTATAGAGGAGCATTTAGAGTACTGTCATCCAGACATTACTGGGACTTCAAGGAAATAGCTTTGAGGAGCAATTTGTGAGTAACTTAGACGGTCTCACCTTGTTATGTGTTTGTTTTGAATTATATTCTGAATATGGAATTAATTGTATTGATTCCAGAAAATAAAGGTCCATGATTTTTGATTTATGAATGGGATAATTGAATTGCTCCTTGTATGTGAATTGGGCAAAATAAGTATTTCTCAATTGATATGTGATGTATATGTACTGAATTTCAGACATGAAATGTTCAAGAAGCTTGATGTATGAATAAAACATTGGAAGTGCTATTTGAATATGAATGTGATTGACTACTTGTTTCTCAACTTAAATGTTGAATGCCGGATTAAAAGTCCAATGACAAATGTGAATGAGAAAGGATGTGAATGTGACTTAATGAGCATAAGGATTGAATTTGTGGTAAGCATTTCATTCCAATGCATGAAATATAAAGGCAGTTATGACTAATGTCGCCAATGAAAAAGAGCTTAAAGCTTAGACGTTTATGGAAAGAGCCTAAGGCTCAATGTGTGCAATGAGCCTTGTATCTCCAACGGATAAGGGACAGTATAAAAGAGTCTAGTATCTACAGTAGATATGGGACAGTGAAAAAGGCACACGGTCACAACAACGTAATAAATGAATTTTAGTCTCATAAACATTGCATTCACATATAATATGAATAAATTGAATGATTGCATTGTTTTGAGGACTTTTCTTGTGTGAATACATGATAATTTATTGATGATTGTGTTCTGAAAAATTGTAGCATAATGATGAATTGTAAGGATTTGTGTTTGAAATGTGTCATTTGTGAACAAAGTGTTTCGTGATATTACTTGATGATAATCAAGTTGATGTGAGTTTTATGATAACATGAATTGTTGTGTTGTATGACAAGAGTGAACTATCGGATGGTTACTCAACTGAGTTCGCAAAACTTACCAAAATTGCAACGTTGACAATTTTAGGTTCTAGAAAGTGACGACTTAGCCGCTAAGACTGCATAGAAGAAGTTATATACCATTTTTGGATACAAGTTATGGCTCAAAGGTTAGTCAATTGAGACTGAAGGATTAGTTTTTAGTTTTTGGTTAATTCCTCATATATGTAGCATATTGTATAGCAGTGAGCATTGATAGGTTGATAATGTATGAATATGAATGATGGCTCTACTGCTACGTTGTAAATTATGGTTTATGAAATGAAATGAGGACATTTTGGATCTTTGATAATATGTTATTTTTGATTTTGTTTATGATGCCAAGTGATATAATGAAGGTGAAATAGTTAACACGCCAATTCTGTCAGGCATGTGCACGTGTGGCCGTATGGCGCACATACATGTGTCAAGCAGGATTGGATTGTTACATGAGGGCCTTGACTTTTGGGTTTTACATGTCCATCACATGCCTGTTCTGGTCATGACAGATCTGAAGTCCAGAAATATAACACCATATTTATATCAAGTTGAAAATTACAATAATATGTTAAGGTTATGTTTATTATATGGCTAAATTGTTGAAGAAGCCAAATGTAGCAAGATGGAACCTAGGAGGAACATGATATCATGTTTGTGCCATGCTCCTTCATGTGTCAAGTTATGAAAGAGGCAAAATGCACCAATAAGTTGTACAAGTTAGAACATGGTCTAATGTTTAGGCCATACATGAGACTATGTTCAACTTATGCTCATCTAAAATTACTCTAAAACTTCTCTAACTTGGCCTTATCTTAAATTCTTTTCTGCATTGAGAAGCTAAAATAAGACAAATTAACAAAATAGAAACCATCTTAAGCATCAAATCTTACAAAAATCATCTAAATACAAGTCAAATGCTCTCAAAATTATACAAAAAATATAGTGTAATTAGCACATACCAATCTTCACTTATTTATATTTTAGAAATAAATGTTAAAGAAACTCAACCATAACTAATTCAATATGAATTAATCTACAATGATTTAATGGGCATCAACTATCTCATTTACTAATTGCGAGAATTTGAAAGTATTCAAATTAGAACTAAGTTGTTGCATAGACACCATGTTGAAAAATAACTTCAAAAGCTTTAAATAGTGATAAAAAAAATTAGAGGAAATCATACATCAACTCAATGGATAATTTAGATTTTGGTAGCTAAAGGAAATGTCCAAAACTTAAAGTTTACTTATGACATAAAGATGGGTGGTTCAATGTTTATTGCTTAATCTTAATTAATATTATCATTAGTCTATTAGACTTGGATTAATCCATTGGATAGAAGGAAGTAGTGAAGATGGCAACTATTATATTCACATGGACAATCTCTTGTATCAATCTTCATGTGAGTATTTGTTCTTAAATACATTTATTTTAACTTTCAAAGATAAATTCTTATTCTTTTCAAAAATATTCTTATTCTTATTCTTATTATGTGATATGCAATTATTTTTAATAATGGTTTCAACAAATATTTATGCAAAATGCAATTTTAAATTTTGTTCCTATTCCAAATTTATTGATGATAATTTCATGCAAGCACAATAATTATAAGAAAGGACTAAGAAAAGGTCATTATCTTCGTATTGTTAAAGGGATAGTCATATTTATGGGCACCCTTAGCAGGCATGGGTTTCAACAATACTCCAACTAAAGATGTTAACAATCTTCTTCGAGAGTGCTTAAACAAGGATGTATATAGGTAGATTTAATTAAAATTTCTTCATACACGACATAAAAGTTTTTAATTGTATATCATTCTCAAATAAAGAAAATATATAAAGATAAAATAATCAAAAATAGTAATTTTATGTTGAAATATTGCTTTACAAAGTTTTATAATTTTTATTCATGTAAAAGAAAACACTTCATAATTTAAATTTAAATTTTTCTTTTTACCAACATTGTAAATACATACATGAGTTGGTACTAATTTTGAAAATGGTACACTGTAGTACTGCATGGGCAATAGTAAATATCATTTTAAATAATTTTCTAAAATTAGAAAATAGTCTCTCAATTTTATATAATTAAATTAAGTCTTCCAGTCTAAAATTTATTATAATAATTCTAATTTTTATTAGTAGTTAATATTAATTATTCAAATAATTTTATTATTTAATAATAAAATAGATTATGAAAAACTAAAAAAATTCATATAGTCATAAAAATAAAGGGATAAAAAATCCTAAAGTGTCCAACTTTTTAGGGTTTTTCCATTTTAGTGCCCAAACTTTAAAATTTGTCAATTGAGTCACCAATTTTTTAAAACCTTAACAATATAGTTCAAAACATTAGTGTTGTTAATAATTTGTTGATTTGTTAGACTAGGGTTAAAAAAGTAAACACATATACGTCATGAACAACAAAGATTTTATTAGCCAAATCAACAAATTACTGACATAATTAATGTTTTGAATTAAACTAACAAAGTTTCTAAAAATTGGTCGCTTAATTAAAAAATTTAGAAGCTTGGATACTAAATTGAAAAAAAATCCTTAAAAGCAACACTTTATTATTAGTTATCCTAAAAATAAATTAAACTCATATGCTATAAAATTAACAATAATTATATGAAATAAAAAAATTTATATCATATATTCATAAAAAATAAATTATACCTATATGCTTATGTTATAAAATAAAATAATTATTCCAAAAATAATGTCAAAAAAGAAATTGAAAAAATATGAAAACAGTATCTGGCGAAAGTAGTCAATATTACAAAGTAAAAACGACTCTGTAAAGGCAATATATCTACGTAAAGAGAACAATTAGCCCTTCCGTTTGGACTCTGTCAGTATTGGTTACCTTCAGTTCAAGCTTCCTGTTAGATTCATACATTGGCAGAAGATTGTTTATCACATTGGTTCTTTTCTTTGGCCCTGCCATTACTTTCTTGTTTCCCTTTCGTCTTTTCGGTGGCATGATTAGCATATAGAAACAGTTAGTTTCTGTAGAAAAGCATATGTGCTTTACTCCTTGTACAAGATTATGAGCAGAAGAATATCCTTAATTAGGATAAATTTGGAAGCCAATAATGATCTCCAGTAAACTATCTTTGGACAATAACAGAATGGAGGGCTCTAATATACCAAAATGTAAAAGCACAAATAGCTCCAAGCCAGTGCCATGCTGTAATCAGATTTGTGGTGTCTAAAAAGTGCACAGATTCATTCAGAAGTAGTGGTCATGATTGTTGCAGATGCAGTTGTTGGAGCAGTAGTTGCTCAGCTATTATCTGCTGTAGTTAATGCGAGGAAGAACACCGAGAATTTCGATCAGGCCTTGGAGACGTTACAAACAACGTTGGAAACAATTACCCCAGTTGTTGAAAAGGTGAAAGATCTGAATAAGTTATTCAATCTTGGAAGTGAAGAGGTGGAGAAACTGTGGGAACAGATCAAGAGAGGGCACGAGCTAGTTGAAAAGTTATCACAAATCAATGGATGTTGCATTTGCTTCATGGCATCCGGTTACACTGGGAGGCTTCTTAAATTGGATAGCTCGCTTAAAAGGTTCTGTGAGATTGTTATGTTGCTTCAACAAACAAAGTTGATGACTGGAGTTCACGAGGATGTCAAGTTCATACGTGAGGAACTTGAGCGCTTGAATTCAGCTGACAAGACTACACTTTTGCGTCCATATGCTCCTCCTGATCCACCAGAGTTTACTGTTGGATTAGATATGCAAATGTGGAAATTGAAAGATGAACTGTTTAAGCAGAGTGTATCAGTGGTTGTAGTGTCTGCACCAGGAGGATGTGGGAAGACGACATTGGCTAAAAAACTTTGTCAAGATGAGCAAGTTCAAGGTACCTATAGAATTATTTAGTATTTCCTAATTTCTTTCTGCTTGAAACTTGTGTTTGGCAACTTTAGCAAGCAATTCTGTCGGACAAAGAAACAAGAAGAAAATAGATGATTCAGAAAAACCAAGAGACAAATTAATGCAATTATAACTCCAGAAAATTGTTACCAGCTTTGCATCACCCGATTATGGAGATTTCCGTTACTCTCAGAAAATCATAAAGTTTAAGCTTGTCAAAAGATATCAGATAATTGAATCTGTCGATCTATGTGACACCATTTTATGATTTTGATTTTGAATCTTTGGAACGGTAGAAATGTGTTCTTAGACAATAGGGTTTAGAGCAATCAGCTTCATCTAAATTTTAATGTGGGAAAATTCGCATTCAGTCCTAAGCGTGATCTTATACTTGACACTTTTTGATTGAAGGATTGATCTATCCATTATAAAATTTGATAAATGTTATATGGACAGGAAAATTCAAAGATAATATCTGCTTTGTTACTGTGGCAAAGACACCTAACTTGAAGGCTATTATAAGGCAGTTATTTTTACACATGGGATATGTGGCTCCTGAGTTTGAAGATGATGAGGATGCATTCAACCGCTTGAAGTTACTGTTGAAGCATGTAGCCGAACCTACATTGTTCATTCTTGACAATGTTTGGCCTGGTTCAGATTCTCTACTTGACAATTTCAGTTTTCAGCTACCTGACTATAAGCTTTTGGTGACATCAATATCTACTTTCCCGAGATTTGATTGTACTCAAAAACTGGAGCCTTTGAACTTCGAAGATTCCATGCACCTCTTTTGCTACTCAGCAGGTCTACAAGAAGGGAGCTCATATGTGGACGAAGATCTTGTGACTAAGGTGCTTGGTCAATCCGCAATATGCATATATACTTTTGTCATATGCTTATATACTTTAAAACCTGGACATTTCAGTTTTTTTTAATTACGAATGAGACTATAATATCATTAGAACCTTTTCTAGATCTTCCGAAACAATTTGTGTGGTATAAATAGCGAGTTACAGAGGTGACTCTGTTGCTACTTTCGGTGTGTTTGATGTCCAATGAGTTGGTAGCTTTATTTTGTTGGAACAATTTGCAGGTGGTAAAAGCCTGCAATGGATTTCCACTGGCCCTGAAAGTGGTGGGAAGATCACTTTGTAGACAACCTCCGGCAATCTGGCGGAATAGACTGAAGGAATGGTCAAAAAGTGGTTCACTGTTCGAAACAAACAAAGAAATTCTTAAATGCCTCAAGAGCAGCTTTGATGCTTTAGATGATACGGTTATCAAGGACTGCTACATGGACTTAGGTTCATTTCCTGAAGGCCAATTCATTTCTGCAACAGCCCTTGTTGATATATGGGCAGAATTGTATAAACTAGAAGAAGATGAAATGACATCATACCTCCATAAATTGTCTACTTTGAGTCTGGTTGACCTTGCATTTAAGAGGTACCTTTGAAAAGCAGATTCACCAAAACTAATCCTGAGCTAGATTAACTATGATAATGAAACTGTATGAATCTTGCTTTTCCCGAAAGTTGAGTTTGAGGAAATGCAGGTTGACCATGGTTGTTTATCTTGTTATATTTATGAACCTCGTATAATGTTAGATAGAAATGCAGTTATATGTCTTTGAGCGTGAAGAAAGAATCTCTTTCTTAGCAACAGGTATTTTCCTATTCAACAGGAAACATGGAAGTGAAATTGAGGGCTACTATGAAGACCACTTTGTCATGCAGCATGATCTTCTTAGAGGAATGGTGAACCATCTGAGCAATTTGGATCCCATTGAAGAAAGGAAAAGGCTGGTTGTAGATTTAGTCGATAGAAAATTTCCGGATTGGTGGTGCCAACTAAAACAGCCATCATTTAATGCACGCCTTTTGTCTTTCTACACAGGTAGCTGATCTGAGTTGATGTGACCAAAATTTTCATGAAATCTCAAATGCTGTTTAACAAACATCACCTACTTAATCTCATTATAAGTGTCACTCTACAGATTCAAGTTTTCTGAGAAGAATTTCCTTTCATGTGACATGAATAACTTCATATCAACTCTATCTTTTTTTTTTTTGTTACCAAAAAAAAGAACTCTTATCATTTTTTTAAAAATAAAAATGTGGCAATTTTGCAGATGAAACGTTTTCATCAAGTTGGTGCAACATGCAAGCTCCAGAAGTTGAGGTCCTAATTCTGAACTTTCGCGCAAAGAAGTACACTTTACCTAGGTTTACAGAAATGGAAAATCTAAAGGCTCTGATAGTTACAAATTATGGAGTTGGAAATGCTGAAATCATTAACTTTGAGCTTCTCAGTAATCTTGAGAAACTAAGAAGAATTAGAATGGAGCAGGTTTTGATTCCTTCCATTACTTTGAACTCTGGACAGCTAAAAAGTCTGCAGAAACTATCCTTGTTTATGTGTACCATGGGCCAGGATTTTTCCCACAACAGCATACAGATTTCAGACAGATTACCAAACCTAGAGGAGATCAATATAGGCTACTGCAGTAACCTTGTGGAGCTACCTGTTGGTATGTGTGAAGCAGTCAAGTTAAAGAGACTTAGCATCACATATTGTAATAGGCTGTCCAAATTGCCTAAAGAAATTGGAAAGCTAGTGGATTTGCAGTTGTTGAGGCTCAGGTCCTGCATAAATTTGTTGGGGTTGCCAGACACAATCTGGAGCTTTGACAAGTTGAACACTCTCGACATTGCTGATTGCTTAAGCATCAGGAAACTGCCAGACGGAATCGGTGACTTGCGATGTTTAAGAAAGCTTTACATGAATGGTTGCTCCAAATGTGAACTGCCAAAATCGGTCATCAACCTTAGGGAACTGAAGCATGTGGTTTGTGATGAAGAGACGGCCAAGTCATGGGAACCTATCAAACACCGGTTCTCTAACCTCAGAATCGGAGAATAAAACTGTTCCAGTCCCATGCAGACAAAAATGTTAATAGTCTACAAAGGATTATGTTTATAGTCTATTTAAGTATTATTGAAAGATAAGTACCACAAAACTTTAAGTTTCAGCTACATTTTGAAATAGCAAGATAATATGTGACTACTAGTTTTTGGAGACATGTAATAAGAGTGTGATAGAAGCCTAGGCCTAATTGTCAAGATTATGTATTTTCGCATAAAGAATAAGGAACTAAAATCGATCGATCCTTGAAGTCCGGTCCAGGAATGTCGCTATTATTTGAGTTATGAATATTGTTTTGCTGATGCCGACTGTTGTCGTGAAGTTTGTTGTCATTTTGCATAGTTCTAGAATGCTGACTGGGCAAGGTTATTACACCAACAACGTTTATAGTTAGGGGGTATGGATGTAGAGGAGATCATCAAGTGAGTGAATAGTGATTAGGAGTGACCTTAGTGTCAGGGAGAGACAAGGACCTCTCTAATGTCCTCCGGCAGTCGTGTATTACCCTCCCTATAATCAATAAATTCCACTTTTATCCTTCTCAATATTGATCTTCTTTTCCCTCATTATATTGCTTAGTTCTTGTTAAGAGTGTGGTTCTTATTATTTTGTATCATAGCCCACATCGCTGGGAGTGGATATGACGTAAACAAGGATGGAGAGTAGAGTAGTTCAATTAGAGACAAAGATTCTGGGACTTAAGAAGTAGTTGACAGACCTGACGATGACTGTTTCAAACTTAGCGTAAGAATTAGAGTTAAGAAACAGAGCTTGGAGAATATATTGCAAAGTTTGCGAGCCTTGCTGAAAAAACAAACCATTGCTTCGGAATTTTTAGTCGAATATAGTAATTTTAAGACTGGGCAAGAAGTGAGAACCAATACTGATAATGATTCTGTTGTCCCATTGGAGATGAATCGGATAATGAATAATGACCTTTTCTCGAGGAAGTTGTAGCCACTAGTGTTCATTGGAGAAGAGGTAGGAGCGTGGATTTTTAGGGCCGAGCATTATTTCTTTATAAACAAGTTGACGAAATCAGAGAAGTTCGAGGCAGCTGGAGTTTGTTTCGAAGGGGAAGCACAAGTATGGTTAAGGAAAGAGATTCCTAGTTCTCCTCTTAGTCTGCTTTATAGTCTCAGATATTACAATGATTTGGGGGATTAAGAGAAGGGAATATGCTGCAACATTTCTTTGCAGTCAAACAGGAAGGCATAGTAGTAGAGTTCAGGGCTCAATTTCAATGTCTAGCAGCGACAGTAGGGTGATTGGAGGAAGATACATCAGCTGCAGTATTCATCAAAGATTTGAAGGAATAATTATGAGCTGAATTATTAGTTATAAACCCTAGTGGTCTCAAGGAGACAATGGAGTTACCCACTAGGATCAATACTAAAAACCAACAACTTTCATCCGATCTAAGCTCAAAATCCCCAAAAAAAAAACCCCTTCAATCCAAGCCCAAACTAATTTCAAAATGATAACCTGGACACAACCCAAAAATACTTAGTTTGTACAAAACCGTCTCAGACCCAAAAAATCAATAGATAATAACATGGCCACTAAACTCTACAATTGATCCTAAATCCATTGCATCGGTATCTTCAAACCCTAGAATCAAGAGGCTAACAGCTACAGAGGCATAGGGACGATGGGAGCAGGGGCTTTGTTAACGATGTGCTGAGAAATGACACATCGGACTTAGATGTTGAAACAAAGAATTGCATGTCCTATTGTTTAGTGAGGCTGAAGGAGAAGAAGTGGGTGGGGGTGACGAGACACTAGAAGGATTGAAGGAGGTAATGCTGTCACTGAACTTGGTGGTTGGGTTATTATTGATAGAAGCCTAGGCTCAATTTTTAAGAATGTGTATTTTCACATAAAGAAGAAGGAACTAAAACCAGTCAATCCTTAAAGTCTGGCATAGGAATGTCGCTATCATTTTGTTATGAATGTTGTTTTGCTGATGTTGACTATTGTCGTGAAGTTTGTTGTCATTTTGTATAGTTTTAGAATGTTGACTGGGCAAGGTTGTTACACCAACAACGTTTATAATTAGGGGGTATAGGTGTAGGGGAGACCATTGAGTGAGTGAATAGTGATTGGGAGTGACCTCAAGGTTAGGGAGTGACGAGGACCTCTCTAATGTCTTCCAGTAGTCGTGTATTACCCTCCTCAGAATCAATAAATTCTACTTTTATCCTTTTTAGTACTGGTCTTCTTTTCCCTCATTATATTGTTAAGTTAAAGTGATTTCAAGTTTTCAAGAACAAAACTACCCAATATTTAATAAAAACCATGCAACACATAGCATCCTCTCCCAAAAGATGATACGATTGTTAAAGATGATTCAAAGTGTTGACTCATTCCTTTGGAGTTGTCGGTAGAATCTTTTTGAGTTTAACTAATTAAATAATTAATCGCTAATCGCGAGTTGCTATCGTTACTAAAATTACGCTAATGAGTATGGTGAACTTTGTTAGTTACTTTATTGGTTGGGTAAAGTTCTCTTAATTTACTTTTAAGTTGAGAAAGTACCAGTCTAAGCTCAATTAAAAAACACATAAGTCTAAGCCCATGGGAAGACCTAATGTCATCCTTAGAGTTAATATGTTGGATCAGCATAATAGAAAATAGAACAAAAAATAGAGGCTTTTTATTATAACAATAAACAAATTACTTTACTAACTGTTGCTTATACATAGGCTTATTTATAGACTTACAAAATGATTAATTAAAAGATAAAATGAATATGCTAATATTATGAAACATGGATTTGATGATTCTCACTAACTCAAGTAATTTAAGTCGTCATTCATACTTTTAAAATATTTCATACTCACCATACTATTACTGTATTTTCTCATTTACATTTATAGGAGTCAAAGTTATTTTGCAATTCAAAATATTATACCTCTTCAACAAATCAATAGCATATTTCCACTAAAAAACCATCAGCATATTGTTTCACCTTAAGCCTAAGAAAATAATGCAACAAAGCCAAATTTAGCATCTTGAATTTTTTATCATACAAGACTTAAATTCAGTAATAATAGAGTCATCTGAACCAATATATATTATATCATCAACATAAATATACACTACTAAGAAATCAATTTAACCTTGCTTTTTTATATAAAGGGTTGACTCATTTTTACTTCTTTCAAAACTATTTTCTAAGAAATAAGAATCTATCTTGTTGTATCAAGCTCACGGGGCTTGCTTTAGTCCATGTAAAACCTTCTTTAACTTATAAACTTTGATATGTTCATCGCTAACAAAACCTTGAGGCTTGGAAACATGTATCTCTTCTTCTATTTCAGCATTCAAGATGGATTATAACATTAAACTAGTATACATGCCATTCTAATTGTGTAGCTAAGGCTAGGAAAGTTTTTACTGTTTCATAGTGAGCCACCGCAGAAAATGTTTAATCAAAGTTGAGTCCTCACGATTACTAGTACTCTTTAGTGACTGAAAAAGCTTTGTGCTTCTGAAAGGTACCACCAATACGATACTTTGTTCCAAACACCCATTTAACCTAATGATATTCTGTGGCCTTCTTCTTTTCTTTTATTACATCTAGTCACACTTGACTGTCTATAGCTTCATCATAATAAGTAGGGTTAAAAACTTATAAAGCAAAACTACATGTGTAATAGTTCTTACTCAAGGAACGAAATTTCTTTAAAGGAGATTTTGAAGAAGAACTTGCTAAAGAAGATAAAGTGAGACTTAGAATTGATTGAATGGATGATGAGGTATTACCCCAGATTAAACAATTAGACTTCTTGGTTGTAGAAGATCAATTTTAGGAGTTTCAAGTGCACTTTCTAAAACTTGAGGTGTTATTAGTGCTCCAGTTTTGTTGTTTTACGTCAACTTTTCTTCGTCATTGAACCTAAAATCCCTATTGATAATCGCTTTGTCACGTATAGGATTATGCATCTTATATGTTTTGGATTGAGGACTATAGCTAACAAAAATATATTTTTATGATTTTTAATTAAGTTTTTGATGAGAAGTAATCAAAGTATATGTTATACAACCAAAAATTTTCAAATGGCTTATCCTTGGTTTCCTACCCTTCTAAGCTTTATATGGGGTCTAATTCATAACTACCATTGTTGGTGAGATGTTCAGAAGACGCATTGATGTTGCGACAACTTCTGCCCAAACTTACTTTAGACTGACTATCTTCATATTTTTAGCCATTTTAAAAACCATTTGATTTTTTTTCTCTCAACCACTCTATTCTATTCTGGCATGTATAGTGCTGATTGCTCCTTTAAAGTGCCACTTTCTTCACAAAAAGTATCAAATTATTTGAAGGAGAATTCACCACCTCAATCTTAACAAAGAACCTTTATAAAATACCATTTTTCTTTTCTATTAACATCTTAAATTTCTTGAAATTCTAACAAGTTTCATGTTTGAATTTTTGTTAGAATTTTAAAAAATAGACATGACTCATTTAGTTGTAATCATTGGTAAATAGCAAAAGGTATCAACTTCGACCAAAGAACTCAACACTCATAAGGCCGTAAACATCAATATATACTAATTCAAGACAAACAGATGCTTTCCAAAACTTATTTATAGGAAGTGAATTTTTACGTTGCTTTCTATAGATACACCATTCATAGAAATCATGTGCATCAATTTTAGGCAACCCAACAATCATTTTCTAACTTAAGAATTTCAATCCTTAATTTCACCTACAAATTCCCATAATATGAGTGCTATAATTTTTTATCACTAGTTCTAATAACTAAGGCACAAATTTTCATACCAAAGACTTTAAAAGGAAATTTTTTATTTTGTGTCATAGGAATGCTAACTATGTTTTGACATTATTTCTTATTATTACACATCATGGAGGAGTTTTACATTATCATGAAAGGTTTTGATGGCAATTGTACATTTTGTTTCCACTTAATTTAACATGTTATCTCTGAGATAAACTTCTTTGTGACTTATCAAGTTATTTGAACAAAGATATATGATTAAAGCATCTAATATTCATAAACTATACTCCACTGAAAGAATCAATAATGAAATAATAAGTCATAAATAAATTACTATCCTCTTTGAATTTCTATGTAATATTTTCTTGCTTTTACTCATCACTCCATTTAGTCCAATAATCAGTCTTTTATGACCAAATTTTTTTTATAATAGTATAATTGTATTGAACTTTTGAACTTCCTTTATTCACGAGATTGTTCTTAGCTCTACCACGACCACTACCTTGAAAGCCGCCTCTACCTTATCCATAACCTCCAAATTTTCCAAACTTCCCTTTATACAAAGACTCACCTTTTACGTATAATACCTTTTCCATAATTTTTTCATAAGACCTACTATTCCTAGCCTCATGAGCTAACAAAAAGCTCATTAGTTCGTCAAAAGTATTAGTTGATAAGTTTGTAGACTCTTCAATTAGAGAAACAACATGATTAAAGTCTCTTCCTAAACTTCTTAGAACCTTATTGGTAATCGTTTCATCACTAATAGTTTCACTTTAAGATCTCATACGATTCACCATTCTAGATACTCTATACAAATAGTCTTGCATAGAATCTTTCTCTTTTATAGTTAGTGCTTCAAAATTATAACAAAGGGATTGTAATTTAATAACAAGTACCTTCTTACTGCCTAAAATATTCTTATTTTAGAATCACTCATGCCTGAGTGGAGTGCTAATTGATGAAATTTAGGAAAAGATGTCATCTTTAGGTGTCAATTGTGTGAGAAAAAGAGCATTTACATCCTTTTTATGAAGTTCCTATAATCTTGGTTCAAGCTTAACTAGCTTCGAGTTATTAAACCCATTCTCCACTAAGTCTCATCACTATTGACAAGATATTATAATCTTCATTTAAAGATATTTTCACCTTCGTAATTTGGAATCAGGGGTTGGGATGAAATGGAACCATTGCCTGCCATGACTAAACTCAACTCTTTTAATTTTGTGTTTGCTTCACTAAAATGTTCACCTTAGGAGAGCGATGCTGACTTTGATCAAATGAATAATCAAATTATGCTAAGGGTAATGTTTCTATAAGTTAACTTGACAGGACAATGGTGGTATTTGTATATGGTGTTTTGGAAAAATCAACTTAGGCTCTAATAATAAAGTTTGTTAGAGTGGGGTAATAGAAAATAGAATAACAAATAGAGGATTTTTTTTAATTTTGGCATAAAAAGGTTCTTTATTACCTATTTATAAGTTTACAATAGATAAAAAGATTGGCATAAGAAGATAGATAACTATCTAATTGAATAACTATCTAAAACTAAAAAATAAATATATATGTTGATAACTATAAAACATGGATTTGATGATTCCAACTAACTAGAGGATAAAACATAATCCTACTAAGTAACTAAAGGATAAATATAATCGCTATTTTAATTTTTTGAATCATTATCTTCAATGGAATAAAGAGTAAACATGCAAATTAAGTGAAATACTAGAGAGGAAATACAACAACCAACAACTACATTGTAATAAATGTTGCACAAACATTCATTTCTAACTTCAAAGGATAAGATTATGAATTCTAAAGTAATCATATAAAAATTCCCTCAAATTTTGTTATCATAAGGACTTAGTAAAAATTGGGTCTATAAATTTTGATGAAGAAAGTAGGTTGAGAGAATAAGAAAAATGATTCCAAAATGTTGTTAATTATTCACTAGATTGTCCATAAGGACATCCTTTCACATATCATAGCAATGACGTTATAAGAATAATTACTATCAATTTTTTAGAAGGAGTTTTTAAAGTGATTCAAAGATCATTATAGTGAGAATATAAATCTCTTTAATGTGACTTTGAAATCTTGATCATAAATAGTGGAGAATTAAATATTGCTTTTTTTGGTAAGATAATAGTCAGTAAAAAATACAACCTTATAGTAAGAATATTACCAACTAAACCATTGTTGAAAAGGTATTTAGAAGGATGACTTCAAAGTTTGATCTTATAGTAATTGTCATAGAAGAATCTAAAGATTTGTCAACTCTTTTGTTTGATGAACTAATAGAATCTCTTTAAACTTATGAGTTAAGAATTAATAAAACTATTGAATAGAATAAAATAAAAGGCATTTCAAATGAAGGAGGAAGTCAGCAAAATTGAAGGACGATGATGTTCAACAAATAGAGGTCATGGAAGAGAAGGATTTTATGGTAGTGGTTATGATTATGGTAATGGAAAAGGCAAAGGTAGATATGAAAGATAAAGATAGTCTAGTGAGCAAAGAAACACCAAAAATAACATTCAATATAGTCATTGCAAGGAGTATGAGTTAAGGACCAAAATATAAATTTTGCAATAGAGAATGAAGAAAAAAGTAAGCTGTTATGGCTCCATTTAATACTAACCATAAGTTAGGTGATTTGTAGTTTATAGGCAGAGGTTGTTTGAATCATATAGCAAGCACAAATTAGATATTTGAAGAGCATAATGAGACGAAAAAAGATGAAAATTCACATTTAAAATGGAAAATAAATATAGGTTGAAGGGAAAGGTATGGTAGGAATTGAAACTAGCTATAGTAAACTTAAATTTATAAGTAATGCTTAATTTGAACTTGATTTAGGATACAATTTATAGTGTTAGGTCACTAATGGTTGATGAATATTTCATATTATTTGACAATGATGTTTTTGTCATCAAAGGTAAGAAATCAGGCTAAGTGACTATTAATATCAAGATACCCAAAGCAAATTGTTATTGTTGGAATTTTTAAGTATGGGAAGTTTTGTTCTTACTTCTTATAAAAATGATGATTCGAAGTTATGACATCTCAATATTAAGGGTCTGAAATTACTAAGATAAAGGTATATATAGGAAGTTTTGTTCTTATTGCTAGTAAAAAGAAAATTTATGGGTACATCAACATAAAGATCTAAAATTACTAAGATAAAAGTATGGTCTGGAAAACTAAAAATTGGCTCTATTAATTAACGTGATGGGTGTATCTATGAAAAATAAATTGGAAAGATTTTACACAACTAGTAAAGCAATTAACAAAGTTTGTGTGTCTATTAATGCAGTCTTAACAACAATAGTAATTAATTATTTGACTAATTAAAAAAAGTTACATATGCTACCAATAGCTCGAAAGAAACGAGTTAAACTTTGTACCATTTTTTAACATTCCTCCTTAATTTAAAGTTCTAAATGTTAAGCAAAGTTATAAATTAGCATAACTTCTCTTTCGATAAAGAGTTGCCAATATATTAGTTAGCTACTTCTGCAATACTTTAAAGTTATCTCTTCCTTCATATCAAAATCACAATTGAAATTAAAACAAATATTAACATGTGGCATCATCCTTAGAAGTTGAGTATGTTGGAGAAACTTTAGTAACTTGTCAAGACATTTTACTAAGGAGAGTGTTAGTTCAACATCAATAAGAGTAAGAGAAATAAAGGAGATATTTTATACATAAAACAATAATCTCTATGATAAAAAAAAATATAGCATTTCTTAAAAGGATTAAGCTTATCAGTATTCATTGTCATTTTATCTTTGATTTGTTTGTGAAGAAAGCGATAACTTTCAATTATTCTCACACTTATAAGTAGTTGGCTAATTGATAAAGCCTTTTTTGAAAAAAACTATTATTTAAAATTTTTCTTGGCATTTGGAACTTTGAATCAAAGGAGAGTGTTGAAGAGTGATTTACAGTCTAATTTTTCTCTTTTAGTTTGTTAGTAGAATTCACATTTTTTAATTTAACTAATCAAATCACTAGTCACTATTATTGTTAAAAATACATTAATATGTGTACTAGACTTTGTTAATTGTTTGTATTATTGAAAATTCTCTTTACTTGTTTTTAACTATCACACTATATCTAGGTATTTTTCTTAAATTTTACATACTAAAATCATCAAATAATAAATTTGAGTGTTTAGACTTTTTTTTAACTATAGGTGACAAATAGGCTTGAATTTGGCCTAATGTGAATTAATAGATAAAAGTTTGAGTAAATCCAATCTTAGAATAAACTCAAACTCGAGATGATCAACCCAGCTTAACTAGAATGACCTAAATCAATCCAAATGAGTTTGGCTAAAATACCAAATTGATTCAAATAAATATTGTTTAAACTTTAGGTTGTCTAATTAATCAAACTTCAAGCCATACTTGGATCGAACCATTTCTAACCTGCCATACTTGGATCGAACCATTTCTAACCTTACTCTTTACTTTTAGCTACCAAAATTTTTTATTTCTTCTTTTCTTTTGAATAACCTTTATACATGAAATCGTCTTGTTTGCCATCTTTTGTCATTTATAAAGGTGGTTGCTTTTTATTATTCTTCCTAAATCCAATTCCATGAACCTCTTTCTCTAAAAAGCTTCTTTAAATCAAATGTGAAAAATAGCCTTATACATCAATTATACGAGGATTGAAGATTCAAAGTTATGGATATATTATATGAGCAAAAGTGAATAAGAGAAGCAATTCCAATACTCTATCAAATAAAAAATTCTTCGAAATCTATCTCCTTATTTGTTATTCTGAAGATTCAAAATTATTGATATATTATATGAGCAAAAGTGAATAAGAGAAGCAATTCCAATAGTCTATCAAATAAAAAATTCTTCGACATCTATCTCCTTATTTGTTATTCAGTCTTATCTCTAGAATTAATCTCTCAAAGGATGTTAAAAGGTTTATATATACATAAAAATTTTAGGGTATGTGAGATAAGATTGCCTTAATGAAGCTATAAAGTTATAAAAAATGGTGAACATATGTGAGAATCTAAATTCGAATAAGTTTACAGTTTCTAGTACTTTTGTTACTTCAATAATAGTTCTAAGTCTAAGAAATAGGAAATAAATTCAAAATCATATGGATTCAAATGAAGTAGTTTGGAGTGCATTATTTGTAGCACCTCACTTCTGTAAGACCCGAACCTGATATCGACGGGTGATATTTAAATCCATGCCCTGCGAGGGTGGCGTGCTAAAGCACTCAATCATTTAAAAATCGGTATAAATTTTTTTTAACCACAAACACAATATGCAGAAATCAATATTCAATTTGGGCCCACATTCATTCATAAACATTTTCAATTAACACAAAATCATCAATAAAATTTTCAATAGCCATTTGGACCTCTTCACAAATACAAAACATTTGAGTCATTTCGGAATACAAATTTATACAAAAAGTTGTAGAATATACAATTCAATACAAAATAGAGAAATGCAATGTAGATGCGAACTGACCCTGACCTCTATCTTTCACTTGAATGCGTAGGTATACCCCCGTTGGCCTAATGGGGTATTCTTCTGATCCTGAAAAATAATTGCAAATTTTGGGTGAGTTTTGCAAACTCAGTGAGTGACCATCATCGATGGCTCACCCAATCACATAACACATAAATCACATCATTTCACATTTCGCACTC
>JANIJH010127995.1:0-24305 GCA_024520975.1 Erythroxylum areolatum | reverse complement strand
TTGAAACCAATGGACATTTTTATCCTTAATTTCATTTGTTAATGGTTGGGAAATGATATTGTGAGTCTTGTCGTTTGTTTTTTTGTTTTGTTTTTCCTGTCAAGTTGATCATTTACTTCTACTGATGAAGTGATTTACAATATTCAATTGCCTCTTTCGTAGTTGGTGAGGGTAGGTCCCTTTGTTTGGTCGTGAAATTGAATCTAGATCCTCATCTTTGAATGGTAAAAGAAGGGCCCGACAAATGATGGAGGAAGAGGTTAGAACACACTGGCTTAGATCTTAATTGAAATCTTGAAGAGATTGAAATGTGTAGAATCAAGGCCCACTAGGTTCTCTGTCTGTGAGTAGTTGGAAGTAATAAAAGAAGAACAAAGATCTTTCAAAAGTAATTAGTGAAAATATAGAAATTCTTTTCCTTCTTATGGAACCATCAGCTTTAAACAGCGAAAGGGAAATGTGCCTGTGGGTGATCTGTAACTCGACACCAGAATACAGCTAGATAGCTTTGACATAATATCGAGAAGAAATATGCAGTTTTGCTGAGAGGTTTGTAGTTGTTCTGATGGGTGTGTAAAGTTATGTTCTTAGCTGCTATTGAAGTTACCGAACTGATAAATTTCTTTTGAAAACTTTAACCTTAAGATTTGTAGTCCCATGAACATTATATTTGAAGGTTAGTTGATTACGCTTGTTACCATGGATCAGTGTCTGTACAATAGCTTCAGATTATAGTCTTATTAGCATTGTGTGCAACCTGATTCCAATGATGGTGCAGAGAAGAGCCTTTGGAATCTCAAATAGGCCAACTATTTAGTCACTCGTATGGTGCTTTAATCACCTACTTTACCATATTTGTGCATGTACCTGAAGAGATTGAAACTTTGTATGACACTACTAATAAAGAAGACGTTGAACTCTAAACGTGATGAAGATGAAAATTAGGAAAGGAAGAGGCAGATCACGAGGGGATGAGCATTGTTTACAAGACAGTGTCTGGCATTTGGCATTACAATCGATCAATATGGTTTTGATCTTGGCTTGCCACACCCTTGGCCTCTGTTGATATTTGTATATATAGCCAATTGGGCTATTCGTTAACATGATTTACCATTTGAACTAAATTTACTTGTTTGAGGTTTAGCTCAATTAGCCCAGAGTTCCTTTTGGTGATATTTGATACTCAATAGTTCCATGCTGATGACACTAATGCCACCAATCAATTGGGTTTGAGAATTGAAGTGGATCAAACCTGGGAATGCAGACTGCAGATAACTTATAAAGATATAATGTGTTTATATTACTGCAGGCGTAGAGAATCCTATTGACAATATTATACTTTATTTTGTAAGTGTTCATCTATTTAGCTGAAAGAAAGTGTGTGTTGTTTTCTCACTCTATAGTTGCACTATTATCCTGTTTGTTGTTTTAGATTATAAGTATTTTGCTTACCTCAACTTATAATGTTGCACATTTGCAGCTGAGTAACTATTGCTCCTTTGAAGGTGTTTTGTATTGCAAACCTCACTTTGATCAACTATTCAAGATGACTGGCAGCTTGGATAAAAGTTTTGAAGGTAATGCTCTATGTTCAGTTTGATTTCAATCACTCAGCATCTGTTTTCTCTGCTTCTTTGTTCTCATTCATAGGTTGTTCTTTTCTTTTTCTCTCTTCTGTAGGTACTCCAAAAACTGTTAACAGATCTGCTGATCAGGTATATGCAATGAATTTCTTGTGCTACTACTTTATCAATATAGGAACAGATACCATTTAGAAGTTTTCAGTAACAGGGAGAAGTCTATAAGATGATTTTTAGGATTCCTGACGTGCTTCAAATCCTGGATTAAATCATGCAGGTTAGCAACAGCAAAGTCTCGAGTATGTTTGCTGGAACTCAAGACAAATGTGTTGCTTGCAAGAAAACTGTTTATCCAATTGAAAAGGTACATAAAAAAAATTCCTTATTATAACATCATGAGCTTTTCAGGACATTTTCAATCTATGCTCTGATTCATTACATTTCAATTCTAGAGAATCATTACAACCTTAATCAGATTTTCTTTCATTACTTCAACTGTAAGTAGCTTGATCTAGTTCAGTTGTTCCTATTTGTCCAACTGATGGAATTGAATTGTGAGATCAAGTACCTGAACACATCAACACCTTTGAGGCCTAGGACTTGGCCTCTTAGAAAAGCCTCTGTGAAAATAGAAATTAAAATAGACTCGATAAATTTATAAATTCATAAAAGGCAAGACCAGTGGGATCTTTTCCCTCCGTTCCCTTCCCTATCATAACCAACCCAACGAATTTCCTCTTGCTCTCTATTGCAACTCTGATTTGAAACAAAATATTAATTCAATGGCCATGCAATGTTTAAGGGATGAAAACTACAAAAAGTTGATGAAGTAAAAGAATAAAGGTCACCATGATGGTTAAATTTGGACCTTTCCCCTCATTTCCTATAGTCTGGCAAGTCCAACATCAAACTATGTCAAAAGTATAAGATGACGAAGTCACCTTAGAATTTGCCCTTGTTTTCTGTTTGAGTTGTTACTGATTATATATATATAATACATTCCTGAACTTATGGATGATAAGAAGTCGAAAAGTGTTCTTGTTGTCTTATTGAACTCTGCTTCTTTCAGGTCGCAGTTGATGGCACATCATACCATAAGGCCTGTTTCAGGTGCACCCATGGAGGCTGTGTGATCAGCCCATCAAACTATGTAGCACATGAGCACCGTCTCTATTGCAGGCACCATCACAACCAACTCTTCAAGGAGAAAGGGAACTTCAGCCAGCTTGACAAGAGTGAAAATGCTAAACCGGAAGCTGAGACAGCAGCAGTGGAGTGATGTCACAAGATTTTGGTTGGGCTAGAAATGTTGATAACTGGGGGAATTCAGATCGCAGAGATGTCAGGATAACCAATTGGTAAGTTTGGAGGAAAGATGTTCCATTTGTGGGGTTCCAACTGGTTTCCATCAACTTTTTGAGTGTGAGAATTGAGTGCCTGAATAAAAATAGAGATTTTGGTGTTGCTGCCCTTGTCACAGACCGTGAACTGAATACCAGAAGTTCTGTATTTATATTCCAGTTCACTTTGAGGTGCTTTCTTTTCTTTGGTTTTATGTTGTGTGTGTTCTCCTGACCTTCGGGTGCATGTTTCTACAACTCGTATTCATTTGAATCTTCGTTACATGTAGACACCCTTCTAATTGTTCTCCGTGGCCTTCTTGCCGCCCCCATCTCCAAGATTTTCAAGTTTGTCACGTAAGTGTTTGTCTTCCAAACACTACAATGCAGCGATCGATGCTTTGATCTTCTGATACGAACAAGAACATGATGCTAGGGACTCGAGTAGATAATGGTAAACCCCAGTGTTCTGTTTATCATTAGTGTATCATACAAATAGGAAGATTCACTAGAAAATGTTACAGCTTGTTTAAACAAACGTGTGATTAGTACCTATCAAGCAAATCCTAAGAGGAAAGATGAAATTCAGAAACTTCGAACTCGATGCTTGCCCAATGTCCACTTCAATGGGAGAAAAGCTCTCATTCGTTTCTTTTAATCGGACGAGAAAGCAACTTTTCGATGGGAAAACTAAGAACTTTCAACGGGAGGAGGTGAGGTGTTTGACGGGGCCAATGGTTCTCGGTCGGCCCGTTGAACTGGTCTCTATCCTGGATTTATTTACCGGGGTCGGTACTGGAGAACAGTACTGGGCCTCGGAGATCTATTTATGCTGTAGATGGGATTTGTGGATAGGTCATGCAGCTTTAAGATCTCTTCAACAAGTTATGATATGCATTTTTTAAGGAGCACCAATATAAAAAGGCTACGTACCTGGAAATAGCCGGTTTAACTGGTTGGCTGCTTATGGTTAGCTTAGCTTAGCTATTAATCTCAGATTGCAATGGAAGAAAAAGGAGTCAGGGGGCGTGTCTTCTGCCTGAGCTACCTCTCAATGTCAATCAGAGACCATTATGGACGCATAGTTCTAGGAGGTGTTATGACCAGATATTTTATTTAGATAAGCAAAAGATGAACCAGTTATGGCGTGGCCTATTGTCCACGTTCATTTGCCGGACAACTCCCTCCTTAAACCTGATTCTGCGGTCAATGATTGGTCTTACAAGAGACAGATATTGAACAGTTGATAGGAATTCCATTTCAGATACAAGCTTAGAGAATGTTCTAATGGTGAGTTGGTTGCAGTGGTCCAACGTAAAAGTTTGTGTGAAGTGGAGCATTAAGGAAAAAGAAACGGTCTTCTTTTGCTTTAGAAAGAATAGAAGCGGCGCAAAAGTATGCAGTTTATGCAAACGAAGATTCTGCTTCTTTAATGCATCGACTTGCTAAAGAAAGTCAGAAGTGTACAACTTTGCTTATTCTTCTTAAGGTCCTACGAGTTGAACTTTGATCCCAACATTATTAAATACAATGAGAGTCGTTCCTACCGGACTTAAACGTTCCCTACCAGTTTCTGTTGTAATATCAGAATATGAGACTCAACACTAGTCTGTCCACTGTAGCATGTTTGACCGCAAAGTGCTCATTGAGCTTCTGATTTTAACTTGCAAGCTTTAGGTATCCTGTCCATTGCCAAGAGCCAATGCCGATTTCTGAAGTCTTAATCCTGTAGTATGTTGTATGCTTTTCGAGAAGAAACCGCAAATATCAACAAAACAATGTTAGTGTTAACTTTTCTTGTCGTCAGGATAAGTAAAACAGGTGCAAGATCATTTTGCTGAATGAGATGAGATCTCCAGAGCAGAAAAATGGATATGCAATAAATTGATGGGACCTGTTATCCATCTAGACAAGTTCAGAATCAGATGATGTGTTAAAAACAGAGCAGGAAGCAACCATTTTGATCTTTGGCATTCTAACAGTAAGCTTCCATACCTGTTCTGACACGTTATGTGCATCAGTCTCAATCCAGCGGCAGCTTTAAGAGAATTTCAATACATGGAAGTCTTGGAAGTTAAAAGCCTTATCCTCCACGTAATGCAGGGACCAAAGCATTCAACTTTGCATCAGGCTGGGGTATACTATTTATCATAGTCACAAAAAGAGTTTTGTTCAGGTTAATACATTCCAGTTCTGCTCTGTTGTATCTTATTTATATATTTATATAAATTCTATATAAATATATGGATAAAATTTAATAAAATATGATAAAAATATTATAATCAAAATAGAGAATCTGATCCTAAGTCCTTAATTGTAAAGTAAATAGTGTGTTTATTTTTAAATTTATTTGAAAATTTAATAAACAAACTTCTCTACTAAATAGTAATAATAATTTAATTAATAATAATACATAATAATAATAATAATAATAATAATAAAGACTAAAAAATCTAAACTTAATTTATAGTATTTTGACCAAATAATTATTAATAAAATTTGAGTCCCAAAAGCTTTTGAGAACTCAATTTCATATATTTTCAAAAAAATCCTTTTAATATAAAAAATTATCCTTACAACTCATAATTTATTTATAATTTGAAACTAATTCAAATAATCATTAAACACAAAATATTAATTTTTAGACACAATTTGTCCACCTAAATCTCTGTAAAAAATTATTTTAAATTATATTTTAAAATATTAATTTCCAGCTTTTTAAATGTATCAAATCATTCTATTTTAATAAGAATTTACTTAAAATTATGTTACAAGCTTGATGTTCACGTGGAAAATGCTGTTGCTTTAGCTTCTATGCACATTTGGTTCTCCATCGGAGATGGAAAGCTGGTTCTTTTTATTTCCTTCTGATACAACCTTCAGTTTTTATAAGCAAACTCTTATTTGATTTAATCATTCCAGAACACCTATTAGTTACAAATTCTGTTTGAGACACCACCACCACCTTCTGCTAAACATGTTAGCGTTACCAAACCTTCAATTCCATGGGAATTAATTAACCTGCCTCTATCTCCAAAGCTTATCTGTACCGAAGACCACAGGCTTTTACAATACTCAAAAACCTCTCTTTGATGAGTCCATCTGCTTTTACGCTACATGGTATGAAGATCGTAGCATGATTAGCTGCTTGATTCTGAGATGCTTTTCAAGGATGGTTGCCATGTTCTTGATCTGACTGTTGCAGAGTTGACAGAGACCACTGCTCTTGGTCTGTTCCTTTCATGTTGGGTCATCTGAAAGTGGCAGGTGATTGGAAAAATTTAAACTTGAAACAACATCCTTAACATCTCGTTCTGGTTACCAAGATCGAATAAAAAAATTGAGAAAAATAAACGACATGAGGCTAAAAGATGGTTTCTTGTTAATGCCCATAGTATGCAAAAATTTACAATCTTCTGCAAATGTATTTACCTGATTTTCCTCATCAAGTTCAGATCCTTTTTGTTCCGAATCCAACCCTGAAGTCTGTTTCTCTCTCGCCCTTTCTAGCCTTTCACCAGATTCTGACTGGTTTTGCATCAGCTTCGCTTGCTTCTTTGCTCTCAATCCTTTCATAACCTCTAAAACACCCCGCCGGAGACAACAAAAGAATTCGTTACAAATCTAAACTTTAAAAACGGAAGACAAAAAAATAAGGTAGAAACAGAAACTGAAACTCAACACACCTTGGGTGGTGATGAGCCTATAAACATGCCCAAGAGCAAGAGTATCCGTAGGCTTGAGAAGCTTAATTCTGGTTAACCGAACAGAACCATTGTTGTTACTGTGGGTGTGGGTGTCATCTGTAGACCTGTTGTTGGGACATTGTTGAGCATTGGTTGTTGATGGGTACAAGGTGGTGGAGAGAAGAAGGGCAACATAGTGACCCGGGTTCATCTTCATAATCTCACTAGCACTAACAGGCAAATAGAACCTCTCTACTTTGCCACTTGGGTGTTGCACCACTAGAGTTGCTGCATCTACTGCTTGACAATTACCCATCTCTCTAACGCTCTCCCCCTTCCTCTGTACCTCCAAGTAGAGAATGAAGAGATAAAAAGTGAGGAAAGTACAAGCAGAGGAGACTGGAGTATTGTAGCTTCGAATATCTTTTATAGCCATTAATAGTACCCACCAATATCGATCTTTTCAAGCGGTAAATGGCTTCCTGTTTTATTCAGAAAAGGCTAGCTTTTCTAAATCTATGGTCCAAAATGGCTGTAGCGAGTGGGGCTACACAAGTCACCAACGTTTATCTTATACCTAGTCAAGGAAGAGTTTTGAAGGCTTCTAAAAATATATATCAACATACAAGCATTTAAAATTTCTAGAAGAATGGGTCCTTGTTTATAATTTAGCTTTAAAAAGATTTGAATTGAGAAACTATATTTGGGAGGGAGCCTCTCTTTAATTTTCTTCATTAATGATTGAGAGATTAGGTAGGATATTCCATTACGAGAGAAACATTGAATCACTTGTGCATTATTAGTCAGAATCGCAAGACCGCCCTCAACATAATACGTGAGGAAGTTGTGTTAAATTTTGGTAATGAAGGAAAGGAAAGGAGGAGAATAATGGAGCTCTCACATGGCAATGGTGTGGTGAGCTGTGGTTGGCTGGCCGAACAAAAGATCATGGTAAGTTGGTAACCCCAAGATAGATGCGATAAACAATGTAATTATACTTGGATTCTGCCTACTGCTATACGGTAATAAGATGCATAATGAAAAAAGTGAGTGGTCATTACTCATTGTGATAGGTACACTGCTGGGCGGTTTTGACATTTGAAGCATCAAAACATGAAATGGGTGGGGAAGGGAGACGTGGGCACTCCTTAATTTATTCACTCACCTTTATAGAATGTGGCGTCACATTTGGGCCTGAAAAGTTATGCAAGTGTTCTTGTGTTCTTCTTGCAAAGTAAAGAATCCCATCACTTCTTCTATTGTTAAAAAAGCTGCCTCTTTTGTTTAATCTTTCTCATAAAGCTTTTACCTTTCTGTTTTAATTTGGTATCCTATGGCAAAAGTTTTAGATTATCCCCATCAGGTTAAAAGCCATAATACATAGCTCAAAAACAGTTCAGGAATCTTGTTGCACTTCAGTATTTTTATGCTGTTTTTGAAAAGCTTGAAGATGGGCTGGCAATTGGCAATTGGCATTTGGCAAGCAACCATAATGTGAGCCACCTGGAATGTGGTACCAATACCAATACGTGTAATGAATATAATTTGAACCCAACCCAACAGAATTGGAACTGGAAGTGAGAGTGAGTTGTGCATGATTTGACCCTGCACAATGATTCCTGAGTTCTTCCCTTGTGTTTTAACGGGTAAGCAAAATGATGTGCCTCCATGCCTTGGTTTCCCAATTTGGGAACAAAACAGTGCATCAAGTTGTAGACCTTCACTGGTCCTTCAGATTTTCCTGTCCTCGACTTCTGACAATGTTATCTTTTTTGTCACCAACTTGTATATCTCATTTCCTTTACTTTTCCAGCTTTGCACTGTTATTTTCTTACCATTTCCTTTTCCTCTTACTACAATGCTTGTACGTATAATTGTAAATGGGATATGTGCATGATACTACCTAATGCTATAAACAAAACAACAATTTTAGTTCAGATGAATTTAACTCAGGTGGCATGCATCTTGGGTGAAAAAATATAATGATGTTCCTCAAACCTAAGCAAGCGAACTTAGATTCGTTAGAAAAGTTGAATATCTACCTGGGAATTGGGTTTAACTGAAACAAAACAGAAGTAATCTCTCCAGATTACACTGCTGATTCTGCATATCTTTCAGTGATCTGATTATATATTACTTTAGCGACTCTTATCATCGCAACTCACGGACTCAAAGCAGACCTTACTACCTTAGTAGTTGCACAACTCGAGAAAAAAATTCCAGGCGAGCGACCGGGTGGAAGATACATTAAAATAGACTTGAAAGTTGAAACTAAAGACTCTGAAAGATTCTGGTTAGGAGCTCCAAGTTCTTATGACACGTTAATGGTTTCAGGTTTCCACGTACCTCATGTACATTAATGAATGTTTTATTAAAACAACCTGAGTCGGATTAAATTAAAATACCACAAAAGTTAATCTTAATGGTCAAGTAGGAGGGGCGGCCATGTGAAAAGGTTAAGAACTGTAGGTGCCCAACTTTAATGAGATACTTGTTTTCTGATTGTAAGGTGTGCGGAGGCATTGACATTAAATATATTATTACACCAAAGATCATAACTTGTCTTTGTGCAGAATCTGCAGAGCCATAGATAATCACATCAGAAGTCCAACATTTCCATTTTGTTTATTCTTTGATTCAAACATACAAAATATGTGGGTAGCATTCAGCTTCTTCTCCATTTCACAAATTGAAATGGGAAGGGAATAGGTACGACATTTGTTGGTCCCCATTGTTACTAGATAACTTGGCATTTATGGTTTTAATTCTTCTATTTTAGCCTTCTTTATATTGAAATATCCTCACCTAACAACACATACAGTGTTTTAGGGTTCTTGGACGAGGTGTACTTTGTTTCTTTCACCAATATGCACCAATAATACATGACAGAAACCAAAAATTGAGCTAGGTGTCTTTTGTAGCTTTGTGTCAGCTGGTATATGAAGTAAGCTGAAGATCTCCAACTCCAAGAATACTTTCTGTTTGCACCTAATGGGATCCTTGGCAAACCAAAAAAATCAGAGAAGTAGTGTGTCATTAGAAACCATTCACTTGAATTGCTAATTTATCAAGTAATGTATTTGATATATATAATTTATATTATTTACATACAGTTAGGATTTTATTTATTGCACACTTAAAGATAACAATCTTCTTCCTTCTAAAAACCTTTATATATGGTCCAAAACAGTGATGCTGCTCAAACTCAATGATGAGGCACTCTTGGATTAAAAGAATGGTATCTGATCTTCATGCAGGGTCCACTGCTGAGTGGGGTTTGATGCCTTAACCCCAATTTTAGTTTTAAAGTAAGATTAGTGCGGTTCTGATTGGTGTTTCCAAGAATTCTCTGAGCCTAATGTTGACTGTAAAGTGAGTGATTAGTGATATCTAGTTATCATCATTTGCTGTGTGCTTGGAAGTTGGGACTTGGGAGGGTCTTTACTGCAATATAAAGCATCGGCTTTTGCAGGAATTAGCACCATCGCTTAGTCTCTTACTTCCCACTTTGTCTCCTCGGCCTTTCTTTACTACTTTTTTGCAGCATCTACGCTCTATCAATGTCCCCCTCTGAACTCCACTACCTACTTCGTATCTGAACCAGTTGATACCATTTTTTAATTAATCATCTTATTTAGACCCATCAAAAGTTGAGAACTTTGTTGGTCCTAAGTAAATAAAAACAAGAATTCCTCCTTCCCTTCCCTATCTTTCCGAAAACATTTTTGAACCTTCATCATTGTAAAAAAAGACATATTAACGTGTAGCCCAAAACCTTAGGACTATGTGTTAGTATTTGACTCAAAACAGTTCTACAAATTTCATGATCAAATTAACTTAAACACGTAAAAACATAATAATAAACAAACAACAACATCCAGTAAAAATTTCGCTAAAACAAGAAGTTTTAAGGGATTCAGTAGTACACAGCTTTATCCTAGCTAACTGAGAGATTGTTTCCAAATGACCAACTTGAAATATAAGAAAAACATGATAATAAATTCATAAAATCATTATCATAATAAATCAACAACTAAAATAATTATAAAAAGTAGCCTAACCTAAATCCATAATATGATGTAATCATTCCTAGAAAATAGGTCTTCAGTTGTAGACTATTATGTCTTCAATTAGAGTTTACTATCATAAATGTCCTTACTCTTTCAAATTTTACTTTTAATATGATTGATGTCTTTCAATACAATTCAATAAGCTTACCATCCAAAAAAAAAAAAAAAGAGTTGGTTCTTGTTGTATTAACTCAAATCTTCAATAAATCTTTTAGGCTATGTGATGTGATTTAATTTTATAATAGAAGTAACAAACTTAGCTTCCAATATTTTGAACTGTGTTTCTTACTTCTTGAACCGCAACTAAAGTAATAACTAATTGTAATTTTTAAATTGTCATCATAACCTATCCAATTAATGTTAGAAAAACTTATTAACTTAAGGATTTTGACAATTTACATAATTAACTTTATAGTTAACAATTCCTTTGATGTATGTAATTAGACATTTAGTAATTTGCATCTATTCCTTGCTTGCACAATGTATAAACTTGGGCAAAGAAACTTAAAGCTTATATAGTACCAGATTTTTAAGGAGTGAAGTATGCAAGGCATCTATTTAAACACTTGTAGCGATTATCATCCACTTTAGTAAAACCATCATTCTTGCCATACTTGACTCTAGGTTGTATAAGAGGTTATTAGATTTGCAATATTCTATATGGAACTTTTCTGAGATTATTTGGCATATTTTCACTGATTAATGAAGATTTACTTTTTTAGTCTCACTTCCAAACTCAGAAAGTAACACATCAATTCCAAATTAGTCATATCGAATTCCTTCAACATATGAACTTTAAAAATACCAATAAACTTCTAATTGCTACTTATGACTAAAAGATCATCAACATAAATAAAAACAATAATTAAATCAACACGCTTTTTTTTATAGATAAAGAGCTGCTTTATTAAGACTTTTAACAAATTCTAAATTTGACAAGTGCTTATTTATACAACTGTACTAAGTTCTTGATATCTGTTTGAGACCATACAAAGTCTTCTTCAAAAAATATACCTTCTCCTCTTACCTTTGCAAAACAAATCCTTCATGTTGCTAAACATAAATCTCCTCCATAAACAAAACCATTAAAAAATGTCAGGCTTCTCTTTAAACAAATTAAAACACTTTCCATCCTTTTTGTGTTAAAATAGCATGCAATAAATAAATTATGTCAAATTTTATCATAGAAGTAAAGGTTATAGAGAAGTCCACACTAAATACGTATGCATAACCTGTTATAACGAGCCTTGATTTATGTTTGTTTATTAATCCATCAACATTAAACTTAGTCTTGAATATTCCTTTTACCTAATAATCTTTCTGTTTTGAAATCTTTCAACAAGCTATCAAGTTTGATTTATTATTATTATTAAAAGCTCTTCCTCTATGGCAGCAATCCATTTGTGTTGCTGAATTCCTTATTCAATATTTTTTGGTTCTAGTACTACAACATTGAATCTTATATAAATATTAAAAACCAATATAATGTCTCTAATTTTTTGCTCATTAACACCTTCATCGTCGGACATTAGACAACCGAAATATTGATCTTCATCATTTGCATTTTAGTCCCACTGTTCTTTTTCCAATAAGACGACATCTTTACTGATAATAATTTCCTTTGTCTGAGGCTGAGATTTTTATATGTATCAGAGTTGTCTTTATAACCTATAAAAATTTCAAGTTCAAATTCTTTATCTAGTTTATCCCTGTTAACATAAAGAATTAAGATAAACACAGACAACCAAATACTTAAAAGGTCTATAACTAAATCATGCTTTATAACGTGTCCGATTGTGAAATGCTTGAATTGTTGATCTATTTAAAAAATAGTAATAGTATTAGTCACCCCAGCCCAAAATATTTTAAGAAAATCCTTCTTATGTAGTAAGCAACGAGTCATCTCTATAATGATTCTACTTTCCTTTCACTAACCCTTAACATAATGTAGGGAATAGTGAGTTGATGCTCTTCATCCTTTTCACAAAATTTGTTAAATTGATCTAATATATATTGCTTTTTGTTATAATACTTTAACACAACTATCTTGCAACCACTTTGATTTTTTACCAAAGTTTTAAATCTCCAAAACACATCAACTACTTTAAATTTAAACTTGAGAAATTATATCCAATATATTCTACTTAAATCATCTAGAAATGCAATATAATACTTACTGCATTTAAGAGATGATGTGTTGAAAGGCCCTTAAAGGTCAATATATATGAGCTAAAGCTTATATAAGGTGCTCAAAGCCTTTTGTGGAAAGAATAGCCTTATTTGCTAACTAAATTGAAAAGTTTTGTAACTTAAGATTCTTTCTTCCAATGGATCCAATTCAAGCATCAATCACATTTTTTCATTGCAAAGACACTAGAATAATAATAATGCCCCAACCTTTTATGTTAAATGCTAGTAGTTCTTACAAAAACTTGATATGCTCCTTATTCTTTTTGCATTAGTTCAATCAATAAGCTCTTTCCCTTCACATTAATAGAAAATAATTTGCAACTTTGATCATTCATGTCATTTTCTCAAAATTCAATTAAAAACCTTCTCCAAAAAGAGTTTCATTACAGCAAAACCTTTACCTTTCACAAATATATATTCTTCATTTCTAAACCATGCTTTGGAAAGTGATGTTTTCTCAAGTTCTTAGAAAAACTCTACATTCTTGGTCATGTGGCTATATTTCACCTTGGTTGTTGGTTATATAGCACGAAGCCATAAACAACTACTACTGCTCTTGATTCACAAGTATATTTTTATTCACTTATTGTTGCTCTAGCAGTTGGAATGAGAATGGTTGATTTTGCCACAAAATTTTGAAAAGAAAGATGATTGACTCCTTTATTATTACTTGCTCCACTGATACTTGCATTACTAATTTTGGTCTGAGAGTTCCATTACTGCCAACATCTATAGCAGAATTTTATTTGCTTTTCCTCCTTTTTTTTCTCTTTACCTTTTCTAAGATCACGAGTCTGCAAATTGGCTTATATGGCACCTTCAAAAGTTTCCTTTCCTTTATTATGTCTTCTTTGTTCATGAGCTTATATATAATTTAAGAAGCTTTCCCAGTATAATTTGTACAAGGTCTCTGATTTCCTTTAATATAAATCTTAGTTTCAGACCTTTCAGGTAGAGTGACTAGAAGCTTCTCAATTACACCGATGTCAAGTATATCTTTTCCAATAAGGTCAAACTTGTTGAGAATCTTTAACAACAAATATGCATCCTCTTTGGAAGTCTCACAGCCTTTAATTTTTTACAGCTCGAATTCTCTCCTTAAATTCAAGTCTCTTGTGTTTTTTATTCTTGTATTGCCTTGAAATTCTGACTAAGATATTCTCATATTTGAAAAGTTGTTTTTAAGTTCATGATCTCGAAAAACAAATTTTTAGACACAATTCAATAAAGGCAAGTTTTAGCATTAAACTTTTTTGAAGTTCTTTTTTAATGATCGTTGATTTGTTGCATTGTAAGATTTTTAGATAATAGTACCAACTCCTTTACCATTGCTTCCCAAAGGTTTCAAATAAACAAGTCATTACAAGAGAATATTTAGACTAAGTAAGGAAATATTTAGGGTTAAGTACCATATATTAAATGTTTATGTTAAATACAAGACATAAAACTCGAAAGAAAATGTTTAAAATACCTATAAGAAAGAGAATGATCTTTCTATTTAAGATCATCTACCCATATTCTAGTATGCCAACAACCTCAGTAAGTTCTAACAATGCCATATCATTCTCGATCACCTCCCCCTAATTCTTCATAGCCCTTCCTTTTTTTCTCTTGTGATTCTTAAGTACAATCTTCTCACTAAAGAGTCAGGATGTTTCCTGTTAACACGTATGAACTACCTAAGTCTTACCTCTCTCTTAATTTTTCATTAATATTAGCCACCTTTAATTTGTTTCTTATTATTTTATTCCTAACTTTATCTCTTATGATAAGGTTACACATCTAACAGAACATTTTTATCTCCATCACCATTAACTTATGACTATACACCTATTTAATAGGTCAACATTATGCCATATAGAGCATGGCTAGCCTAATCGCTAAATGATAGAATTTACCTTTGAGCTTGAATGATATCTTCTTGTTATATAGAACTCCTACTGCACTGCTCCATTTAAGTCACCTTGATCTGATATGATAAACAATGTCTTCATTGATCTCTCTATTGCTTTGAATTATAGTTCCTAAACACTTGAAACGCTCTATTATGGCATTACTAGCCATTATTTACATTCACATTGAAAGCCACCCTATAGCCTTAAAAGTTATACTCTAAGTACTCAGTTTTAATCTTGCTCAATTTCAAACCCTTCGACTCCAATGCATCCCTCCAAAGTTCTAACTTGACATTGACATCTTTTTTTTATCTCATCCACTAAAATAAATTCCTTAGCAAATAACATACATCAAAGTATATCCCTTTGGATATTCTTTGTGAGCTCATTTGTCATTATTGCAAACAAAAAGGGTCCCACTGAAGAGCCCAACATCTATAGAAAAAATGCTCTATTTCTCTTCCTATCATCCTTACTATAGTCTTAATACCGTCATAATATCCTTAATAACAAATACATAAGTCATAAGAATTCCTTTAACTTCTAAACACCTTCACATAATTTTTCTAAGTAACTTGCCATAAGCCTTTTCTAAGTCAATAAAAATCATGCGTAGGTTATGATATCTTTCCCTATAATATTTCGTTAATCTTTTAAGGATCTGTAAAGTTTCGATCGTGGACCTTCTTGTTATAAACCAAAATGGTTCTTTGAGATGGATGCATTCTTTCTCACTCTCTTCTCAATCACCTTCTCTCATAACTTCATGGTGTGACTAAGTAGTCTGATGTTTCTATATTTGTTACAGCTTTAGAAGTCTCATTTATTCTTTTATAAAGGAATTAGCATACTAAGTCTCCACTCATTTGAAATTTTGGATGACTTAAGGATCACAATAAAAAGTTTGGTTAGCCAAATAAGATCCTCTTTGCCTAAGCTCTTCCACAGCTCTATGAATATCTCACAAGGCTTTGTTGCCCTTCCACTCTTCATCCCCCTCTAAGCTTTTTTAATTTCTTTCCTTGTAGTCTGCCAGTAACAAATAAAGTTGTGATACCTATTAGACGTGCTAAGATCACATAAAGAGATATTATCATATACGCCTTCATTAAAAAGGCTATAAATTCTTTTTATCATCTTTTCTTGATATCATTTTCAACCACTATTACCTACCCTACTTCATCTTTTATACAACGAACTTGATTTAAGTCTCTCACTTTCTATTATCTAGTTCTCACCAACTTAGAAGTATCTCCATATTTAGTCTATTTGACCATTAAAGTCTCCTCCTAAGATAACTCTCTCATTAGGAGGAATCTGCTGAATCACCTTATTTAGCTCTTCATAGTATTAACGCTTAAGTTGTTTGTCTAACCCTATTTAGGGTGTATAAGTACATACCATATTGAAAACAACACCTTTTATCATAATCTTTAAGCACAAAATCTTATCATTAGTCCTCTTTACCCCCTACAATATGATGTATGAGTTTCTTAATAACAAAGATATTTACCTCATTATGTTTTCTCGAACATCCTGAATACTAAAGTTTAAACTCGTTAATCTATTTCACTTTAATCCTTGTCCACTTTGTCTCCTAGATATATGTTATATGAATCTTATATTTATTTGAAATAATTTTATACTTTATCAAAAAAAGATATATAGATTTCATTAATCAAACCGGCCTAAATGCATAAAACTTATGATAGAAAATTTACAAATTTATGGATCATAACAAATCAACAACTAAGATAACAAAACATAAAATAAACTAATGCAACAATATTTTCTAAGAATAGGTGTTAAATTGTAGACCATATCTTCAATTAGAGCCTATCATTATCATTCCTTGACTTTTTCAAGTTTTATTTTAAACACATTTGACATATGTCAAATCAAGAATTAAATTTAACATCTGGACATGATCAGGGTACCTGCAACTATTTCCCACCTTCATCAAGGCATATTTCCAATACTATCTCCTTAAAAATAATACAATTTTGGAACTCCACTTCACCTGGTGGTCCTTTTTTATATTTAAAAGTCTCCATATGCTAAATTCTTGCATTTGAATCCCAAGTGTTTTTAGGTCTTGTTTAAGTTTTGAATTTGGTCTTTAAAAAGCTATTTAAATAAAACTCAACTTTAGAATTTTGACTTATCGAAAAGAGTTCCTAAGTACATAACTTGTGATACATAACATACACAATTTATTTAAAGCTATTGCAATCAACTAAAGCAAACAGGGCCTCTGTTGGGTTACCATTTTATAGCTTTCTGGCTTTCTTCCAAGCAGTCGTTACTGTTAACGAACCATTCAACTTATCGGTTTAAATTCTTCATTTGGATGGTTTCTTTAATGACATATAAATCCTTTTAGGTTTAAGTGATATCGGCAGCCCTTGTCTGAGTGTGAATTTAAAAACGACTTTCAACAACTGCTTAAACCTTGATTCAGCTTCCATGTTCTATCTCTTTGCAATCAGCTTACGTTTTTGTTATGCTCGCTTGTTTTTTTGACCAATTCTCTACACACACAGAAACTAGACTCGCATGTAATTTTCCCATTTCTCACTTCTACATTCCCAACCTCCTTGTCCCTCAACAATAAATCAACTCCATTTTCCTCCATGGAATTCTCTGACGGTCACTTTCTATCTAACAAGTCTTTTATACATTCTATCACCCGAGTTATTTGTCATTATCAAGGGTCCATGATACGAGTCCTGTGATTCATATCAAATTTGGAAGACCTGAGAGTTGGCAACCCTGCCGCCACGTTCTCATGATCAAACCTGTGATTCATGTTAAACCTGTAGTCCTCCATCGCCAAATAAATGCTTAAGGTCCCATTTCACCACACCATTTTCCCACAGCTATCGTCAGTCAATGGCCGTAACTATCTTGGGTGACTTTTTCAGGTACCCAGATCAGAATTCTAAACAACAAGCTGACCGTAGGATTGTGAGAACGGACTTGTCGGAAATATTTCATCTACTAACACAAAATCTGAATTAGATAAATGGACATGCAGGGAATGGAATGTCTGAATGGAAACAAGATCAAGGTGGAAAAACAACTGACAGCTACGAAAACTGCTTCGTTGCTGCTACAAGTGCATTTCTTTCATTGGATTTACAAGAACAAATTCAACAAATGTTAAAAGTACCCTATAAAGTCTCGATGCTATACTGCTGTATAGCGTGTGATAAGTTTCACAAAAGAGGGAACAATCGCAAGGTTGTCATGTGATCTCCTGAATGGCACTTTGAAGAAGATTTAATCCCATATCATACCGATGGGAAATACTTGTTGAGATTGAAAGGCAGGGAATAAAATTCTTCGCTCCTTATATCACCTTTGAACGTGCGGAATTTGTCCCACCAATGCTTACCCCTATCTTTTCTAGTATTCTTTTTGTGCAGGGTGTTGTCCAGGAAATATGCGACACAGCCCGCAACAAATGCTTCTGATGAGAAAGGAACATTTACCATATCATTGAACTGCCAAGAAAAACCATGAATTCTTTAGTTAGCTTCTTGTATTAGTTTTCCCAAACAAGAGCAACTGAAGCCAAAGTAATCACAGCTTACCCATCTTGCTGTTGTGTGGACTGGACCATAGCCATTAATCGCTGTGTACTCGTTGAAATATTGTGGTATGGACAAACCAAGGAAGACAGAGAAGCCCAATATGAACTTTGTTCGGAAGGTGTTGAGATTGCAGAACTGAAGAAAGCTCAGACCTCCAGCACCTAGATATACATAATGCCATTACTAAGAACCCAACAAATTAAGAATCCATGACTTCAAACCGTCAAAACTTCACGTACCCACGTAAGCAAAGAAAAGGCAATACAATGCAGCAATAATTGGGGGTGGAATTGAAGCAAATACTGCCCCAAATTTTCCTGCAGAAAGACACCACAAAGTTTAATGGTATACAATGTACTCTCAGAAAGATATGAACCAGAACAAGCTCTAAAGAAACTCTTCAAAGTTAATAAGACTAACCCAGAATGGAAAAGAAAAGCATAAATCCAGCAGATATCTGGACAACCCTACGGCTGCCAACTCGTGTCAAGGCCAAAAGACCAGCATTTTCTCTGTTAAAAAAAAAGGTCAATACTCTTATCAAAAAATGTCACATATCCACTTTTTTAAAAAAAGTACACATTATCAAAAGAAAGTTTTCTGGGCGAGAATCTTACACAGACACAGAGGATCCATTCACTGTTCCAAACAACCCAGAGAGCAATATAGCAACTCCCTGGGAAGAAATAAAATGTTAACACAGAAAAGGAAAATTAGTTTTCACTCAAGTTGAAGCTTTTCTAACTCCAGGGGTTAGTTTCCAGTCAAAAGTGGGTGCGTGCAACATAAGGTCAAGAAGTATATATATGTATGTATGTATATATAAGATCAAGAAGTCAATGCGGGATCTAAGAACCCAAACTCATGAAACAGTTACATAAAACAAAGATTTTTATTTCTCACATAAACCAATCATTTTCAGTTACCTGCCAACCTATACCACGACTAAGAACAGAAGGGGGCATTGGAGTTGCACTTGCATATCTTGACACCGCAATAAAGGCACCAGTAGACTGCAAATTTGTAATGCATAATGAATAAAATTCATGTACTATATAAGATAACAATGTAAATAAGCACCAGAATCCATCGTCACAATCTTAAACTGTAGCAATTCATAAGTTTGGCAGGCACAAGCACACACAAAAATAATGTTGACAATGATTTGGTAAAAACTGCAACCTGTAAAACTGGTTGAAGTTTGCAAAACAAGTTTGCTTACAGATGGAGCTAGATTTCAGTACCCAGTAGATTCTAGATTTCAGCTCAATAGCAAGTACAAGGACCCAATTAGTATTCACATCATAATGCCATGGGCAACAGGAAAGTAAATACTTATTTCCTGCTAGAATGGATGGATAGGGGTAGTAAGGGGAAATATCACCAGTGAAAGAACAAAACAGTTTTGATGCCAATTACTATGTGATGCAATTCTTAGTTTTAAAACTGTATACGTGGGAAGAAAAAGTAGAAGAAGAGAAAAATGCCAACCTCAACAAGAGCAACAAAGGATGCCATCATCATAGCAAAGGCTTCACCGGCATCAAATGAAGGTGGGCCCCATTGAAAGGGATAAGGAACTCTGATCCTGATCCAAAAAGATCCAACGGACATAAGTCCACATAGTTGGTCAATCGTCTGAGTTCCTTATACTGTATCCGAGCCATTCGCAGGCCGTAATAAAAGTTACAAAAAGCTAAACCAGAACTCCAAACTAGAATTTTAAGATAATTTGTTTGATTCAAGAAATTGATATGGATAAGGAACAAAATTAGTTCAATTCAAGGAGGAACTAGTACGAAGCTTATCTCCAATTTCTAGCTCTAGCAATTGATTTGGGACAATTAATTCATATGAATGATCTAAGGTATATTTACTAAGAAAGATCATCTAACTTCTGCCTTCCAAATCAATATGCAACACATAAAGTTAGACCAAGTTAAATCAATAAATCAACAGCAAAAGTTGAACAGCTGATGAGAGTCTGAACTTATAGTCTTACTCTATACACCAGCGCAAAAAGATATGAATATTAAAACAATGATAAAAAATCCTAAGTTTTGCAGTTGGCCCTAACTACTTAACTTGAATGGTCTGACAATTAGTTTTACTCGGTAAACCATTCCACAGAAGCCTCTTAAAAATCACAACCACAGATTGGACACTATATATTTCATTGAGTCTTTTTACATTATATAAAAGCTAATACCGCATAAATAGTTTCCATCAATAGATGTGACAATAAAAAATAAATAGAAAGTTGTCCAGCTGTCTGACTTCAAACCTACCATGGAGCAGCATCAATGAGTCCAGCACGATCAGTTCGACATGTTGCTTGTGTCTTGGGAGCTGCACCATTATAAGCCCCACCTACAGTAAGTAGGTATGCATAAATCCATACAATGACCACAGCAAAGATGACAGCAAAACGATCAAACACATTCTTCCCCGCCTTCAACACATGAGGCATATACTGCAAAACGAACAAGAAAGTTACTCAGCCCAATGACAATCCTTTGTCATATTGTTGAAGCGGAAATAGCTGACAGAAATGTGATTCTAGTAGTAACAGCACAATTTACCTGAGAAATAAATACTAATATGATGAGCTCTGGCAATCCAATCTCCACACATTTGGCGACCTAAGAATCCAACAAAAAATGAAAACCGAGAGTGTAAAAAAGTATTAGCAAGGAATAGGGTAGCCCAACAGTAAGCTCCTCCCACCTAGGACAAGATCCTGGATTCAGACTCACCCCTTCCCCATGCAGTCAAAGTTCCTTGCCTTAAGAAAAATGACCCATTCCTAACCAACCTCCACACCCCCAACCCACAACCACAAAAAAAAAAAAGAAGAGAAGAAAGATGTTTGCACATGTCAGCATGTGCTACCCCTCATTATGCACATGCAACAATACAAAGCTTACCCCAGGAAAACCAAGCTCATACAGGCCAAAACCAACTAGAGCAACCAAAGGCACAGCTGAAAGTGGACTTAAGAACCTGAAAAATGGGAATAAAATCTTAGTATAGACAGGATTGTTCTCACACCCAAGTATTACCTTACTAAGCTTAATGCAACTCCAACTACTTGAGCATTCAAATGTTAATAATGTATAACCCATATAAGTGTAATGCCATTCAAAAACGCACTTGGCTTATAAAAGCTAGATGAGAATGTCAAATACATGACCTATAAAACAAGTTCACTACACAAGCGATCCAACCAGTCAAGATTTATAATATGCTCAGCAGGATAATGGGCTTTGAACATTACATTATCTTCTAATCATACAAGTTTATATTCAGTACTAACCTGGTGACATTACGCCAAAGGCCACTAAACCCTAAAACAATCTGCAGTGTTGATGCAACAATTAGGGCCCCTTGGATTGCACGCATTATCCTCTTAAATTTCTGTGTACAAATGAGAGATTACCAAACATTAGATGATGAGACAACCACCTGTAAGAACATTATGGTCCATAAATTTTTTTATTGATTTTGTTCATTTTTCTTTTTTCATTTCAGTACCAGAATAACTTACTTCAGCAGTAATGAATGGTTTAAATAGGAATTGTAACTCTTCAATAACAGTAGTTGATCAGATGAACTTAACATTTTAAACTTTCAAAAGTTTCAGATCATAAAACCTGAATAGGATCTAGATTATCACTAAATCGACCAGCAAGAATAATTGAGATTGTGGTTGGCACAAAGGTGTAAGAGCCTCCGATCACAGCTGGCAATCGAGTCCCGAACATACTTTGTAGCAATGTGTTCAGACCAGCAACAAACAACAGAGTCTGAATCACCTCAGCCTTCTCCCTCTACAAGAATGGCAAACATGCATTAGTCTCCAGTGAATATAGACTACTCTTGGAGGAAGTAGTCTGAAATGGCTCATCCGTTTTGCACATACTTCCACATAAGACTTACATTTCCACCTCCCATTTGGGGAACAAGGGCCGTAGGAATAAGAACAGTCGTCCCAAGCATCACAAGGTAGTGTTGGAAACCAAGTAGAATAGCCTCAGCTGCATGACATATTTAAAAGGTCACCAAAATGGAGGCATGCCCTCCAATAACATTCACAAATATGAACAAAATAAAACAGTTAACCCAGTTCCACATGCAACCTTTTTTAAGACCCGTGCGTGCAATTTGAAGATATATTAGAAAGGACAATATTAGCTCTGGAAATGCAAATTACTTGTGACCCAAAAATTGAAAGCATTTAACGTGTCAATCACATCGACATAAATGGATTATCATATAAGCAAGAACGAATATCCTTCTGCTTTTCAAGATAGAACCTCGATACAGAAATTTCCTAAATAAAAACAACAGAGAGTATAATGGACATAAAACACTTTTCAGAGAAGAAACGCCAATTAAGAAGAAATAATCAGCTCGCTTTTTTTTATTTAGTTTTTAATGCAACCACAATCTTGAATAGGCAAAACACGAACATCGTTTAGCCTTTTAAAAGGGAGGGCAACTACTAACTGGAATAAAAGAGAAAAAAAAAGAGCTCAAAAAGTTACTTTCAAACTAAAACCAAGTTGCAGAGATGCTATGTCCAAAAGTACGAATTGATAACTCCTAAAAGCTTACTTAAAACATACCCTGCTAGATTCACGCAACGCTTACCTTAAAAACACAAGAAAGGAATTAGAACTTAAGGCTTAAGCCACTAGTAAAAGTCCACAAGTACATGAAACGCGAATAGAAGTATAAGAATTGAATATACTCACGCCATGGAGGAGGACTAGTAATGCAATAAGAGACATTCGGAAGTTGCTCTTTTGGTGGATGTGGCTGTGGCTCTTCCGCCTTTCCGCCGCCGCCTCCTCCTCCAGCCATGACTGAACGTACTAAGGAGCTCTTTGTTCTCTCTTCCTAGAACTTCGTCTCTCTAGCAAACATCAAAAAAGAAAAGGAAAAGAAGAAAGATTCAGGAATCAGTGCAATGTACCAAAAAGCAAAACAGATACCCAAATCTAAGCTGAACTCAGATCCCCAATCTCACAGACAAATCACCGATGTGACAAGAAACCAGAGCTAATGCTCAATAATGTGAGGACCCAAAAGTGTGAACAGCCCACATGGATGAAGGTAAAAGTAAGATTGTGGAGAAATGGAAAATCAAAGTGTAACTATAGGAGGGAGAAACAATGCCGTTAATAATTGCAAGAAAGAACGAGGAAAGTGGCTTTTAACTATGGCAGCCTTGAAAGCAAGCAAAAAGCTCAAGTGACAAAGAATTTAGAGTCAAACACAAATCATGCACCCCACAAACCTGGTAAGGAAGAGCAAAAAAGGAGAAAAGCTTCACTGTTTTCCTCCAAAAATAAAAAAGAGAGAAAACCCAGATGCTATATCTAGAGCAGAAAAACTGAAACAGCGTCCGTGAATAAAAAACAAAGAATGTATGTAACAAGAAGTTTCGCCAAGTGAACTTTGCAAACTTTGCGATGAAAAGGGGGTGGAAACAGTGTACAATCAGTAAAAGACGTATTTTCTCTCTCTAAGATCTACAATTTCTTTCTCTAACATACGATGATAATCCATCTAACCAACATTATTGTAGGTTTTGTTTATCATTCAGCTACTTCAAGTGACGGTTACGAGTGTAGTTCAATGCTACAAATACACGCAAAAGAAGGACATTGAACTTTTTTTTTTTTTTAAGACCTTGACACAACAAGCGGAGATATGTCTTATATGTCTAACGGCGTCGTTTTAGGTCAGAGTAATCAACTTGCATGGGAAAACGCACCAACTGACGGTGCATTGAAAGACGGAATTAGCCTTCAAAAGATAGACCCACGTCAGGGGAACAAAGTCGAAACAATTGGAGAGCAGGGGTAGTTTGGGAAGCTTAAAAGAGGAGGACAATCACGTGTGGTGGGGTGCAGAGGAATATTGTTGGGGTTTGAGCTGCT
>JANIJH010127400.1:2832-24318 GCA_024520975.1 Erythroxylum areolatum | reverse complement strand
GTTAATTAATTTCCAACACACATAAGTCTATCAAGACCTCAAAAATTAATCTAATCATGCTTAATCAAATAAAAAAAATTAGGTGCCAACAATGTGTGTATGTGTGTGGGTGGGTGGGTGCATGTGTGTGTGTGTTTTTCCTCTTCATTAGTCACATATGAGATTATATTGGTAAATTAGTGAATGAGTTATTGATATCCAAGTATCAAAGGATTGAGGATGTGATTTAAAGAATTGATGAGTGATTAAGTTATGAAATTGGTAAAGTACCCAGGATTGTCATTAAGCATGCATTGTACATAGTCCATTTATACAATTGTGCATAAATAAATGCTTATAAGTATGCCATTATTAATGTGAGTGCAACATGTGTTTTGCATAAATAGGTTGTGCAGGATAAGTTTCCGCATTCAGGCATTTCCAGAATTTAAAAGCAAATGCTAATTTGGAGCGTAATGTAACTAGGCCTAGATGGTCTCATTTCATTGTTTGTTTTGTTTGAATTTCTGTATTGATTGACTACTGAATGATTATTTGAATGCGATCGATTTTGTGGTTTCCGGACAGAAGGTTCGATGATGTTATTGATTGATTGGGAAATTGAAGTGTTACTTGTATGTGAATGAGAGGAACTAAATGTACATAATTTGATGATAAATGTGTTTTGAATGAGCATTTGCATGTAATTGAAAATGTGATTCTCAACTTAATGTTGAATGCCACCCTAAGGTCCAATGATATGGGAATGTGATTAAATGGGATCTTGCAAATATGATTGAGGCATTCCATTTCATGAATGCATGAAACATAATGGCAGTTATGACCAGAGTAGTCACCGATCAGATCTTAAAGCTCAACGAGTATAAAATGACCCTCGAGCTCAAAAGTAATTAAAAGCCTAAAGCTCAGTATGTAAAATGAGCCCTGTATCTCCCAAGCGGATAAGGTACAGTTATTAATGAGCCTGGTATCCAATAAATACGGGATAGTTTAGGCACTCGGTTACAACAAAGTAACAGATAGAAAGTGGGTCTGATGTGCACTGCATATGCATAATATGAGTGATTAAATTATATTGAATATGAAGTGTGAAATGTATAATGATGTGAATTATGTATTACGTGATTGGGCGAGTCATTGATGATGGTCACTCATTGAGTTCGCAAAACTCATCCAAAATTTGCAAATATTTTTTAGGACTCAGAAGAATACCCCGTTAGGTAAACGGGAGTATACTTGTTGCATGCAAGGAAAAGATAGAGGTCGGGATCAGTTCGCGTTTGCATTAGTGTTTTCTTATTTTTGTATAAATTTGTATTCCATGATTTCTATAAAATAATGTGTTCCGAACTTTTTGTATAATGGGTATACAAAGGTTTTTATGGTGGAATGTAAAGATATTATGACTAAAGTGTTTTGTAATTATAATGGGCCCTAATTGGCTATTGAAATTCTATTGATTATATTGTGTTGATTGAACAATGTTTATGAGTGAAAGTGGGCTCGAATTGGTTATTATTTCTGCATATTATGTTTGTTGTTGTTTCAAAAACAAATTTTTACTAATTTTTGAATGATTGAGTGCTCTAGCATGCCACCCTCACGGGATACGGACTCGGATATCACCCAAGATGTCAGGCACTTGTCTTGCAGGAGTGGGGTGTTACATGTTCTTTGGAACTTGATGTTGCATTAAGGTGGAGTTTCTTATTTGTGACAGAAATGCCAAACAAGGGGAGATTGTTAAGATATTTATTATATATCTTTTTGTTTAATTTTAGCATTTTTTATTGATGGATATTTAGATAATGATTAAAAATATAAATCAAGAAGTCTTACTTGAATTGGTTTTTTAGATAGAGTTATTGTACAAATAGAACTCTATCTTAGATGAAGATTAATATAGATTAGGTTTCTTCTAGAGATATGGAAAAGCAAGGTGACGTGTGTCAAAGTTACATGTAGGTTCTGTGGTCTTGAATTTTTGTGTGGTGTTACGCTGTTTATTGAAGGCTGCACGTGAGTCATTGGGTAATTTTTCTTCTATATGGATGTTGGCGTAAATTTTTGGGTGTTGGTCTTTTTATGTGGGTCACTGGGTGCTATTCTGTGGTGTTAGTTTTATTGCGTGGGTCACTTGATGCTATCCATGTTTTGCATAAAATACATGAGTGTTTTAATGAGGTTTTTCTGGTGAGTATTCACAATGAATGGAAGAGTAAAAGGTGTGTTGTTTTATTGAATGTTTTTATTGCTTTAAGAGTGGCTTGTGTGTAACGTTACTAAGTGTGAAGAAAATTGAAGACATCGAAAGGTGTTGTTGATGAATGCATGACCCAGCTCATCCACTTGAATCGTAGCTGACTTGGTAAAGTTCTTGCTGGGTGTTTTTGCATGATTATTTAGCTGCTCTTGATTTCGTGATTATGTAGGAAATTATTTCTTGTCTTTTTGTTAAGTGTTTTCTTGAGTGTTGAATTGTTTGTTTAATCACTTGAGTGATTTATTCACTGTTCTTGTTTCAAAAGATTATTGAGAAAAATTCTCTGCCGAGATTAGTATGAGGCGATCGTACTATTGGATGCGAAATTCTTTCACGGGTAGTAAGGACAAGGGATAGTATCAAGAGTTGAGTGGTGTCGACTCAGTAAAGCCTTATATAAAACTATTGTCATTAATGGAAGAATTAAGCTAGGTGAGGACCTTGCAGATGTAGGCAAGGTATGTCAAACTGTGTTACCAAATTTTAGTGTTGATCTGTTTAATTTCTTATTTATTTTTTCTTATTTGATCTGTTTAATTTCTTATTTATTTTTTCTTGTTTTCGTTTATGCTGAAAAAGTAACAGTTGCTGATACATTTACTTTATATCTAGTAATCAACAGATATAGTTACAAGTAACTGTGGCAAAACCTTACAAGTAATTACGGTCAAATCAAAGTTTTTGCCAAACTACACCCCTATGGTTCTTTCAGTATATAATTGCTCAAAATGAGAGTGCTTATTAATAAATTCATTATAACCATTACAAGATCATCTTGTTATATCTGTTTACTATGTTAATCAAATGTGGCAAGTTATCAAACTAAATTTAGCAAACACTTACCTACATTAATTTATTAATGTATTTAAAAACTTAACATTAGTTGATACTAATCTAGATTGGTAGACCAATATTTCTGAAAATAAGTTTTTCAAACTTTTCTAATATATATATACAAAATCTTCTCAAAAGTTTGTTTAAAGATAAAAATAAAATTTCTCTTAATTATGGGAGGATTTATGTATTATGACCTATATGTAAATGATCATGCAATAATTGATTCCTTAATTTATTGAAAAACTAAAATAATGTTGCAAAAAGAATTACAATGATTTCTTTAAATTTTGATACGCCTGATTCCTTCTTATTCTTGATTCTTCATTTAAATTCCCTTGAAACTCTCTTAAGTTGCATATGTGCTCCACTTTACTTATTTTCTTTACCTATTAATTACTCATTTGATTTAATTGGCTCCTTTACTCATTTTATTATCATCAAAACTATGTGTTAAAACTTGACTTAATCCAACACTCATGATTTGATTGTCACACCCTAAATCTAGAGGATATGGCTAACATAGAATTCAAGGTCACTAAGATGATTCTGAATTCTGTAAGTTCTAATAATACCTAAATTTATATAAAAATGTAACCCATATGTTCCAAAATATTTGTATTTCTAATTCTTACACGAAATAGTAAATACATATTTGAATTTTCAAAATTGTCCCTTTGTATAAATATAACACGGTTGGATATATGAAATAGAAGAAAGATCATCCTGTATAATATCTAAAGTAAAAAAACAAATGAATATTCTTAGTCTCAAAATTAAGAAGTTAGAAACACTACCAATAAGATGTTAAGCAAATGTTGGGTACTTACCATTATAAGTAAGCAACAAGGTTGAAAATAAAGGAAAAAAGGTTCAATAATATCATGAAATATGGATGGATTTCTCCTGATTATATTATAGTGAAAGGGATCAATATCTTTTACCAATTATAAAAAGATTTGATCTCTATCCACATAATTCATATAGAAACTACATATACTTCAACAAAACTTATCAAACATTTGTAAATCACATAAAAAGTGAAAATAATTATTAATATATAGTTTTCTACTTTGTCACCTTACTTTATTTTTCTTAAAAAAAGATCTATTTAACATATAATATAAAACTCATTCACAACCAATAGTTAAAAGAATCTCATAAAACTATCATTCCATCTAAACATCCTTCCACCAAGAATATACGACTATGCATTTTTCACCTAAACCTCTCCCTACCAATATAAAGAGCTTGGCCAAGAGTAAGGGTCATCACCCATAAACCACAAGTACCTAGTCCTCAAATCTTTTTTATAATCTTTATCTTATATAACTCTCATATCTGGAGAAATCACAATCTATATGTTACATTTTTATCATAAAAATTTACAAGCTGTAAAAAATAATAAATTTCACTTGACATTCTTGAAAAATATAAAAACATGATCCAACCATCACAAAATCAATTTATAAATCCAAATCACATATGTATGTTCTATTCCTTTTCATCTTTTTAAAATAAAAGGCTAAATTTAATCAATCAATTAAAAAAGTTTTAATCTAAAGATCATTTCAAAGAATGTATTTGACGAAAACCAAATAAAGGGGATGTTTCAGTGACAAAAGTGAGCACACACAATTTGTACACACAGAGAGCTAAATCCTACATAATCAACTTTATGTACTTTAAATATTTGATAAGATCATTAATATAAATTAATCACTGACACAATATTTTGAAGAACTATAAATTAAAAGAAAGATGACAAAGTTCGCATATGGCATATTCAATTTATATGTAATAAATTGACTCAAGGTTCTAAGTTCCTTTAAAATTGTCTATACCTATTTTAATCCATATATTGCTCTCCTAACTTATATTCAAGTATCAACTTAACTTAATAAACTAAAAACATAACAAGAAAACTCTCAATTTTCTCTACCTAATGTTATGTATATAACATATTAAATTAAAGAATAAGTTAATAACTATTCAAAACATAATAACTTGAATGCACTTGCAAAGAGTTATTAAATATTCAAAGATCAAAGAAGGTAGAAGGAAGTCAATATTCTCACTTTCCCTTCACTTTTTATCTTTAGGAGAATACCAACTTAGTTGCAATCACCAAATTCAAATTCTAGGTAATCTTACCCTATATTTTTAAAGAAATACAAAGAGAAATACTATATTTGAATGAGTTTTAAGTTATATTAGTGAAAACACATAACAAAAGGAAGGATGACAAATTAGTATAGGTTTATATCCAAAGTCATTAGGACAAGTTTAATTTTTACTGAGTTTAAAATCAAGTATTTAGGTTTAATTAAGTTCAAGTATTCTCAAGCAAAAAATAATTGATTTGAAATTAATGAGCAAAACCAAGTTTAACTAAGCTCTTATTAGAGTATTCGAATTTGATTTAACTTTGATTTAAATTTGGTCCTATTTTGCTTCATTATCAACCCTAATCAGCATAGAGAGGCAGAGAGAGAAGAGAGTTGAATGTGAATGATAGGGTGAAAAAATCAAAAACTTCACCTTTCATTCTTATACATGTAAATGTCGCTTTCCATTTGGCAATTCAATTTTCAAGGAAATGATAAAATTGTTACGATACTTATTCCAATCAGGTTGTTATCTAACAAAAGGGTCTAAATTTTAATGAATTATTCTAAGTAAAACAATAAAATAAATTTAAAGGAGTGCCAGTGAGATCGTAAGAAAAGAAAAGAAAACTAGCTAAACATGAATGAATATGGAAGCAATAAATGTTATTACAAAATTTTAAAACTTGTTTTTTACTAAAATCAAATTCTTCAAAAAATTCTTTTTATATAAAATCTTTTTTGTCAATATGGACAAATAACTAATTTTAGCAAAGACAAAAATTCAAGAAATAATTTAGCAAGGGTAGAAATTCTTCAGCCAAAATCCTGGCTGGTATCAACAGGAAGGTACCATACTAGCTAAAAAATAGTACGAAATTTTGTTATATCGTACTGGTCAGTACTGCCAATTTCGTATGGTGCCAACTAGTACTGATCAGTATTTGAAATAGTGGCCAAATACTGGTTGGCATTGTAAAGTTCCAGAAGCCTAGGGACTATTTTGCAAAAAATGAAAATTTAACCCTGACCCACATCTGTCATTTTCTGATTTTTCTCTCTCATATTTTTCATTTCTCTCTTAGTGTCTCTCTCGATCTCTCCTCATCTCTGACTCTTCGATGTCCTACAGTGTTGTTGTCGTCAACTCTCCCACACGTGCTGCTATTGCCGACCACCACACACTTGACACTATCAGACCATCGTCTCTTCCTCACTCATAACACACCGCCATCATCTCTTCCTCACTAACAACACACCACCCACTACCTAATTGCTCTCTAGTCTCTCCACTGCTTCCAATAGTCCACTGCTCAGTGCCTATAGCTGTTTATAGAGTGCAGATCTAGAATTTTAATTATCCAAATCCAAATCCAAATTTGACTTGACCCTAACTAAACTGACACTACTCTTAATTGAATTTTTATTTTTTGGGTGTGTTTTTTCTCTTAATTGTAATTAGATTGTGGTTTAGTTGTGTCATGTGTGTTTTGTGATGGTTGGAATTATTTGAGTGAGTTGGAAAATTTAGGTTTGAAAGTTTGAATTGTTTGTGTGAGTTGGTTCAATTTTAATATAATTTAGAAATTGTCAATTTATGAAGAATTAATGCATTGAAAATTTTGGGTAAGAAACTAAGAATGTTAATTAAAATTGGTGAATGAAATATTATTAAATTAAAGTTGGGAATTAAGATTTTAGTAACAATGTTGACTAAAAGTAGTTAAGAAAAGAAACAAATTATAAGCACTGCAAATTGAATTGTATAAGTAAACAAAATATATTAGTTTATAGTTGAATTATGAGTTACATAAAATAAGTTATAAACTTATAATTGTGAGTTATGGTTGAAGTTGACTATATTATAGTTTTGAGTGTATGTCTTGATTTTATGGTTGGATAATGTAATAATACAAAATGAGGTATATTATATAAGACATATATGTGTGTTGTGTAATTTTGTATGTTAAATACTTGAATTGTTGGATTTTGACTTATTCGTGAATTGTATTGGATCAAATTGAATTATGTATAATGTAATCATACAAAATTAGTAATATTATATAAGATGTATATATGTATTGTGTAATTGTTGGACTTTGAAGTTAAACCATACATACTTTTTATAGTAGTTGATAATGAAATTTTGTGTTCTTTATTTTGATATGAAGTTGCTAAGTTAATTTTGATATATAGCTTAATTTATTTTTATAGATAAATGGAAGGAAGTTCAAGTAATTCTAATAATTCAACCTCTTTAGGAAAATATAATGAGCTAGTTTAGGGTTATGCTTAATTGGTCCCTATAATGAAAAGCCATAATATTTGCTTATTTTGTAGCAATATTTTGAAAGGCGAAGGAATCACCAGATTAAAGAAGCATTGATGTGAGCCCTTGTAAAAAGGTAAGCCTCAATGTAAAATGGCAAATGAAGAGTTTGTTTGAAGAGTATCATAACGAGAAAAATAAGAGGTAGAGATTGAATGACAACAAAAGTTAGTTTGTTGTTGGTCAAGATAATAATGGGAATGTTGAAGGTGGTAGTATTCCTACCTAACAAGAAGTGAATGCTGCACCTAAACCTAATGTTAAGAAAAGAAGAAGACAATTGTCTAATTTTTTGCACCATAAATAACTTCTAGATCTTAGCCTTTAATTTGTAATGCCCTATAATCAAGAGAACTAACTTATAATATGGATATGGCAAAGGCTAGATGATGATATGATTTAGTATAACATTTAATCCTTCCTAGTATTATTATTATCAATCTATGGTAGATGTTATTGCCTTTAGCAATCTAGAATACAAAGCGCCCTTAATTGATGACTACAGAGGTAAATTTTTGAGTAACTTTTTTATGAAATTAAAACTATTTGGATGAAAGAAGAATGGCTTGGGCTACTTTTGGGTGTTTAATCATATATGAAGGTTGGAAAAATAGAAAACATGAGCTTATTATTAATTTTTTTGGTTTATTCTGCAAAGGGTTCAATGTTTTTAAAGTTTATTGATGCATCTATCCGTGTTAGGAATGTTATTAATTTATTTGAAATATTCTATGAATTTGTAAATGAAGTTGAGCTAAAAAAATATTATTCTATTCATTATTAATAATGATTCTACTTATAAAGCAGTTAGAAGAAGGCTACAAAGCAAATATAATTCTTTTTATTGGACTCCCTATGATGCACATTGCATTGACTTGATATTAGAAAATATAAGGCATGCTAGATATTTTCCTATTATTGATGAGACTATGCAGAAAGCAAAAACAGGTGACCAAGTTTATCTACAATTGTGCATGGGTCTTGAATTTAATGAGAAAGATTTTCACTCATGGTAGAAATTTATGTCGTCCTATTGTTATAAGATTTGGAACAATTGATAAGGGAGTTAAATTTTTTGTGTTTTATTATAATGAAGAAAGAATTGAGACAAATGTTTACAACTAATAAGTGAGTTATATCTCAACATGTTAGGTCTAATGTTAGATTGGAGGTTTCTAGAATTATACTTAAAGATATTGAATTTTGGTTCCAATGTCAATTTGTCATCCAAGTTTGTAAGCCTTTAGTAAAGGTACTTTATGTAACACCCCATACTTGATAATGGTATGAAAATGCTGAATGTTACCACATTTTTAAATACCTAAAATTCAATGCCTCATTATTCTAGCAATTGATTTACTTTATAAAAATTTCGACAGAATTTCCTATATGTTTACTTAAAATCTCTTGGAAGAAACTTCAATACACTTCTTATGCATATTACTCAACTATTTGTCTCTATGTTAAACTTCTTGACAAAATAATTTACCCACCCTCCAATACATTTTAACTCATCTAAATCAAATTTCATACATAACTTTTATATATAATTCACAATAAAATCCTGTAAGATCCTTCACTTCTTTATGTGTACATGCCATAACCAAAAACAAAATTTTGTAGTACATCCACCTCCAAGTCTTCCAGAATCCTCTATATGACTCCATTATTGTAGTATATCCACCATAACTTTCTTCTATTCCTCTTCAAAACCTACGCGTGGAAAGAAAATCCACACACTAAGCTATAGGCTTAATGGTGTTTAAGTAATTTCATTTCTAATTCAATTCAATTCATTCATCCATAACATGTATAACATATAATATTTTTCAAATATAAATATTTTCATTTATTTCTAAGCATAAATAGGCATTTAGCATCAATTTATGAAATACAAACATATATCTATTATAATAATTCATATCTAACTACACACTGATCAATAAATTGTACAATCAACAACTACTTTCATTTAAAGTTCTTTATCATTAGTCATGCATTTATATATTTTTCTATAATTGCCCCTAGTAAAATGTAACAGAATTATATCACCGAGCTGGATAAGTGAGATTTTAAAAATACGGGACCGAGTTCTTATAACCATATAGTCCATTTTCATATATATATCTTACGGGACCAAGCTCTTAGAGTCATATAGTCTATAAGATAAATCAAATATCATATATCGGAACCGGGCTCTCAGAGCCACACAGTCAGATAACATATATCGTTAGGCAGTACTGCTAACTCCCAAATTGGCATGCCAATCTTATCACAATCTTTTAATTCCTATCTATTTTACTAGGGGTAATTCTAACTAAATTCCATTGAAAATTAGTGATAAAAACTCACAATAGCCGATCTAAACTATTCCATATTTGGCTAAAGTAAATGTCACCCTTTAATGTCATTCTTTTCCATTATTGGTTTTAATCTAGTTCATAAAATATTCAAGACATATTCATCTTACCAATTAGTCAAAAATATATGTATATCAAGTTTCCAAATTCAAACATAATGTATGCCAATTGAAGAAAATATAAATTATAAGTTCAAAATCTAAATTAATCACATATATTACTTCATTTACATTTCAAATAAATATTTTTAATAACAATTTCATAAACCCCCCAATTTTATCTCAATAACCCTAAATTACCTTATACACAATTTTTTAAAGAAAAATAGAATTGCATGAACACATAACAAATTGATGTCCAAATCTTCAAATTTAGCTTCAATATGCTTCAATTTCACCATCAATTCCTTATTCCTTCTCGCTCTCTCTCTCTCTCCCTTCGTCAATTATTCTTCTTTATCTTCATAATATTGCATAAAAATACAATTTCTTGCATTTTATTCATTAATGCATACAACTACACTAAAATCATGTATTAAAAATAGCCAAAACTTCATTAACTTACCTTGTTGATTTTCATATACTATTCATCAAGAATACCTATATACTTTTTCATCATCTTTTTCCCAACATTCTTCTTGATATGGTAAGTTTAAGAACCCTAGGTTGATGATTTAATGTTTAATAGTTGATTTGGGGGTTACAGATAAACAAAGTTGGCTTGAAAGTAAAAGAAAATGGAAAAAAAGAAGATAGGGACTGTTCTCGGCAATCCTTGGTGAAGAAGAGAGTGTTAGGTGGCAATTAATGCTATTAGTCCCATTAAAAAAATAATACCCATTAATGCATATAAAAACAAATGTTATTCTTTTCTTGTTCTTAATAAATAATATCTATAAAAAAATCAACCCCACATAAATAACTTAATTAATATCATTTATTTTCATTAATATTTTGGGTTTGATTTTCACCTTTTTCTTTGGTCAAACTTTGACTACTAGTCAACTCTTGGTCAAACCCTCGAAATGAATTTATTTTTATCTTTAATTTGATCCTTGGGCTATCCTTGAATAATACTATCAAATGTCAAATAAAATAAAGTGCATTTTGGGTCCTAGGAGTCACTATCCACCTCTGGATGCACTATTCATAGCCCAAAAAGTACTATTTATAAAACCGAGATTTTGGAGCGCTACACTTCATCTGACTGATAGTGATGAAAAAGCAACAATGAATTATTTTTATGATGCCATAGAGATGGTAAAGGAAACAATCAAGGCCAATCTAAAAAATAGGTCTTCTTTGTACACACATTATCTTTTAGTCAATAATGAGAGGTGAAAAAGACAACTTTACTCTTCGTTGTTTGTAGCTAAGGTATTTTTAAATCCTAATGTTTATTTTAGACTAAGTTTTACAAAGAAAACTGAAGTTAATAGGGGAATGTTATTAACTATTATAATAGTTATTACCCATGAGATGATGCAAGATCTCCTAAGCTCATAAATGAAGATTTATATGGAGGCTTCTAGTGATTTGGAGATGTCAATTGCTATTCATCAAAGAAAACAACTTAATTCACATATATATTTTTTTACATTTTTTATTTGTTGAAAATTAATCATCACTTTAATTTGTTTGTAACGCTACTTTTATTGTCATACGACTTACATTTTCTTAGTGGGACCAATTCAAAAGTAATGTTCCAGAATTGCAAAGATTTGCAATTCGAATTCTAGATCAATGTGTGAATACAAAAAGTTGTGAAAGAAATTAAAGCACAATTAAATTCATCGATTCCAAAAAAGGAATAGATTAAAGCATAAAAGATTTAATGACTTGCTCTTTATTTGATATAATTTAAAGCGTTGAGAAAGGTACGTTATTATTATTATTAAGTTAAATCTAATTTTTATAATTTTTAATAATTTAATTTTATTGCTTAATAGGATTCTTAATAGAACAAATAGTTCAGTAGATCCAATTTGTATTTATAATATCAATCTTTTGGTGGATTGAGTTGACAAGAAACCAAGTTTGGTAGAAGAGAATGACTTGAAAGATAATCTTGAATGAAAAAGCATCGACAAATCATTTGGTGCAATAAATTTGAATAATGATGATGATGAAGCTCTTCTCAATAATGAAGATTTTGTACTAAATGAGAATTGAAGTCAATGCAGTTATAATGAGTATTCAATTGAATGAAGTTCCAAACTTTTTTTCTTTTCTGTTGATGTATATCTTAAAATCTATATCTACAATATAATTGTAACTATTTTTATTTCAGGTTTCACTTCTTGTTAGTTGTTTGACACGAACTCTTGTTGTAAGTTATAATTGTTAGAGAGTGATGAATATTTATTATTCTTTTTATTTGATATTTTTATGTAATTATTATTTACTATATGATGAAATTGTAATGTTTTAAATGCTTTGTATTATTCTTAATTTTATATTTGTATTATAATTAAATGATATGTTTATATTAATTGAATTATATTTATATATGAAACATGTGAAAATAATGTTAATAAAAATAAATAAATTGTTATTATTTTAGATATCTATTATCATGATTTTTGAAGATAAGATTGATGTAAAATTATAAATTATACAGTATAATATATTGAAGGACTATTTTGCAAATCTAAAAAAGTCAAAGACTATTCATAAATTTAAAAAATTATCTGAAATAATATCTAGTATTGAACAATATCGATATAATATTGCATCAGAAATAAATTTAATATCGATACTAGTGTTTATAAGATTGGCCAAGACAATGCCATCCAAATGTCTACTTTTTACAGACAAATTGTATTATCCTAAAGAAATTCACCCTCATGGCCGTATAATTAAATTTATCTGGTAGCATTATCACTTTATTTATTGTCTGGAACTTTTTTTTGAAAATGAAAAGATAAAAATTCATTAATAAAGAATAAAGGATATAGGTATAGGTAAAGCTTAACACAGGGGGATACCCTTCGTCATATGATGATCTAAAGAAATAGTCTACTCATGATAAGCTATAAGGTAAATGTGTTCAGAAAACATTCGTTGAGGTAGTTAGTCCTCTGAAATAAGAGGGGCAGTTCAAGTCGTCAGGTGACGTCTTCCAACGTTACAATTTCTTGAATCCTTACCAACATTTCTGAATTGAGGACTAAGGTTGCCTTTTTCCTAGAATTATATCTTCGATCGTTTATTTCTTTCCATATGGTTTGCACTATTATGCAAACAGTAGCAATGTGGACGAACCTAAGGAGAGGATGTTGAGATGTTAACTAACATGAGAAAGTGTATCAGTTTGAGCGTTTCATATGTGGTGCAACTTGATTGAATCCTAGATTTGGTATGTTGTTTAACATGAAAAGAAAAGATGGTCCCTGGTTTCTTCTGCTATTAAACAAAGTGGACAAGACAGTCTACTGTATTGAATCTATTCTAAATGGCTTGCCATAAGAGAAATGAGGTTTTAGGAGGGAGTCACTTACGTCATATAAGTTAGTCTGTTTCTTCATTCGTAACATATCTCAAGTGCTTGGGTTAATGGGTTGGGAGCATAATTGGGTTTTAAATGGCATGGGGATTCAAGGATGTTTCAAGTGCTTCCTATGATGAAGGAGTCTAAAGTAGTATGAAGTGGGATATTGAAGGAGCTCCTTATTAAGTTTGTAGAATTCATAAGAGAACCTTAGCTGGTCCATTTATCATACCAGAATGAGATCAGTTTTCCATTGCCAACATCACAAGAAATATCCTCTTTGACCATTTGGGCTAAGTTAAACAATTGATTAAGGAAGTAAAAGTGGGAAGGTTTCTTACTTACTGCCTATATGCTACGACCCTTAAGGAAGTAGGAGTGGAGCCACCTGAGCCAAATTGATTTTCCTTCTTGGAAAATCCATCAAAGCCTCTTCATAATAATTGTTTGATTGATGATTTTGATAGAGTATATACTCAGTTCCCTTCAGCTTTAGGAAAACAAATATTTGACCATTTAACTTTTGCACATCTATTTGCACTAATCGAGGAACTTCTTGAATGTATGCTCAATATTCTTGATGACACCTTTGGAAAATAAAATGTGTGAGCTCTAGTAAATATGGAGAGAGTTCAGGATTGATTTAATGAGTTAGAGCTTTCCTGCAAAGGATAAGAATTTGTTTGTCCAATTACTAATTCAATGCTGGATTTTCTTTATAAGTGGTATGCATTCGAGGAAGGTAAGCCTTTTTGCAAAAATAGGCAACCCTAGATATTGTAGAGTTAGACACTTTTCTTGCATTCCCATAGCTAAAGCAATGCAAGAAGACATAGTTAATGCTTCTTTAGATAGAGTAAACTGACTTTTTGCTAAAATTTATCTCCAGTCTAGAAGTTGTTTTGAATTTAAGAACAACTTGCAACTAGGTGTTAATCGACTCCATGTTAGCTCTGCAAAAAAGAAGTAAGTCATCGGCAAAAGATAGGTTGGTTAGCCTGATTTTCTTACTTTTCGTGTGATATTTAAATCCAATAACTGAGTCCACTTCAAGCTAGATGATGGAATTAAGAACTTCCATACATAAGATAAAGAGGTAGGGTAAGAGTAGGTCTCTCTACCTAAGCCCTTTTTTTGCTTTAAAGTATGATAAGGGGATGTCATTGATCAAGATCAAGTAGCTAGCAATTGTCAAGCATCCTTAATCCAACTAACATAGGTTAGAGGAAATCTGAAAGCTTCCATCACCTTCTAAATGAAATCCTAACTTATACTATCAAACCCCTTATGGAAATCAATCTTGATAGTGCAATTAAAGGAGGAATGTGTCCTTGAGTAGCCTTTGAGGAGCTCCCGCATAATTAAGATATGATCACCTATTTGTCGATTACTTATGAATGCTCTTTGATTGTCACTGATGAGTGGAGCTTTAACTATCTTCATTCTTATGGCAAGGATCTTTGAGATGATTTTATAAAGAAAGTTCGTACAGCCTATAGGTCAGAAGTCATGGAAATGGTTTAGAGAGGATGTTTTTAGTACAAAACATAGGAAGGTTCTGTTTATTTCCTTGATCAGGATCCCTTTGGAAAAAAAATCTTTTACTATAAGCTTGACAGAGGTACCTATAGTATCTCATGTTTTTTAATAGAAGAGGCCATTCAATCCATCAGAGCCATATGTTTTCATGCCTCCCAATTTAAAAATGGCTTCCGCTATTTCCTTATCCTCCATTTGTTTGGGAAGCATATTGCAGTCTATTAGTTAATTTGTGCCATATTGAGATTGATGAGGTTAATAGCTAGAGAAGAAGTTGAGGCTAGAGTTCTAAGTAGCTTGCTGAAGTAAAAAAATAGCTTCTTCTTTGATTTCCTCCAAATTTTAAAGGATTACGCCCTCATGATTGGTGATAGATAAGATTCAGTTTTTATTCTTACGAGCTAGGATGGAGTTAAAGAAAAAAAATTTGCATCTGTCACCCTCCTTGAGCCAATTTAGAAGAGATCTTTGTTAGAGCAAGGAGTTATAATGGCTGACTGAAAGCAAATAATTCAACACTAACAACACACCCCTAATCCTTTTGAATTTCCCCCTTTACCCTCAACTAACTCACCTTCTTCCTTATCTATTCCCTCCCTTACTCTACCGATTCACAACACTGCAAACCTTTATGGGAACTCCTCCTCTTCCAATGCCTCTTTATCCCATTCTTCCTCGCCACCCCTCTCCAAAAACACCCCACCCTTAATTTCAGAGTTCCCCATAAAGAAAAAAGATCCAATAGAAGGAGTTTCTGCTATAAGGGCTAAGAAGATATAGAAACAAGTTATAGGAGATAATTCTGATTCTCCTTTGGTTTTTAGTCCTCCAACAGAGGTTGAAGGAAACTAATGGTGCCTCCTAGCTTAGAACTTCTATAAGAAGGAGCTAAAACTTGGGAGTCTACCCTAGTTGGATTTTTCATAGACAAAAGACTGCATTTCTAATGATACAATCTTAAGCTCAGAGAAATTGGAAAGGAAGAGGCTTAATGGAGGTAATGCTCACTGAATAGGATAACATTATCTTCACTTTCTCCTCTAAATCAGAAGCACAAAAGATAGCTGAAGAAGGTCCGTGGCACATTTCACAACTCCCCTTATTCCTTCAAAGTTGGCAACAGGGAATGGAAGTAGAAAAAATCATAATGAAAAACATTCCATTATGGGTAAACATACATAACATTGCTCTAGAGTATTGGACTACCAAAGGCTTGAGTATGCTAGCTAGTTATCTAGAGAAACCTATATGCATAGATGAGAACATAGCATTGGGGAAAAGGGTTGGGTTTGCCAGATTGTGTGTGAGTATGGATATTTCTAAAGAAATGAAGGACTTCATTCCTATATTAAGATTGGAAAATGAGTTATGGTTACATACCAATAGAAACCCAAAGCTCAAGGTAAAGAATGGAAACCTACTGGAAAAATCTTTATAGGAGGAGACTATTAGGAGGTGATGGGTATAGAAAAGAGTGAATCGGAAGGAAAGAAAGAGGAGGGGAAGGATGAACAGGTTGTTGAAATTTCCAACCAAGTCATTTGGAAGAAGTTTCTCCAAAAATTAGAGGAAACAATCAAGGAAAAAATGATCCAAATTCATACAGGATTAGAGAATCACATTTAGTTTTTTTGATTGAGCAAAATAATGATCAAATGGACTAGGAGGTGAAAGGACCGAGAAATTGTGATAAAAATCAAAAAGAAGAAGTCTCTAATCCCCAACAGAATGAACAAGGCATTCAAAAGGCTGAACCACTGAATGGAGGAGTTCAAGAGGAGAATTTTGAACAGGTGATTTCTAGGAAAAGCAGCAGGAGTAGTAAGAAAGGCTCTAAAGGAAAGAGCAATCTCTTATGACTATGATAGTATTGAATGTAGTGGAATAAATAACCCTTCCAAGCTTAATGCTTTAATGGACTTTGTCCTAAAAGAGAAACCTCAGGTTTTTTGTCTTTTAGAAACTCAAATTAGGGAAAGAAATATGAACAAGCTATACTGCTTGGGTAGGAAATGACAGCTATTATCAAACCACTAAAGTCATACCTATGGTAGGATTATTATTGCTTATGATGGTGATTTAGTGGATGTGAAAGCCCTTGAAACAAATCAGCAGTTTATTCACACTAAGATCTACTTCAAGGAGGAAAACTCTAGTGTTTTAGCTACTTTTGTATATGGTCTTAACCTTAGATTTCAAAGGATTGAACTGTGGAATTCTATTAGACGATTAAAAGCCTTGACAAATTATCCATGGTTAATGTGTGGTGATTTTAACACCACACTATTCAGATCTGAAGTAGAAGGTAATTGTAATTTACACAATTATTCTTCAGATATGTATGATTGTATGCAGGAGGTGGAACTTATAGATTTGAAATTTGAAGGCCATAAATTCACATGGTCTAACAAACAAAGTTCTACCCAGTATATCAGGAAAAAGTAGGAGAGGGCCAAGATTGGCTTAATTCCTTTTCAGGAAGTATAGCAAAATATCTTGACCCAGGTATTTCTGACCATTCTTTTATAAGGATCAACAAATTATTCAATTTGCCAGAATCATGCATCCTTTCAAATTTAATAATTTCATGGCAACTGCAAAAGGCTTTCATGAAGAGATATTGAAGGGGATGGAGTATGACTTCTTTGGGACTAAACAGTAAATTTGCCTACAAAAGCTCAAATCTATCAATCAAGAACTGAAATACCTCAATTATAAAAGAGGACAAAATCTCTCGAAGGAAATTGATAAGGCTAGAGATAAATTGTCAACTATCCAGATTTCATTGGCAGAAAACCCTACAAATGTTTTACTAGCTTCGGCTGAAAAGGAAGCTCTAAAGGAATACTTGCAAATGGTGGATAACCAAAGCTCACTATTGAAGCAGAGATTTAGAGTTAACTAGCTAAAGGACGGGGACAAATGTACTAAATTCTTCTTTAACACAGTTCAAGCTAGGAGGAATGTAAATAGAATCATCTCTATTACAACAGAAGATGGAGAGGTAGTGGCTAAAGAAGAAGGATTAGCTAAGGAAGCAATCTTTTTTTACAAGAAACTTTTAGGCACAACAAATTCCTCTCCAGTCATAAGAGAAGGCCTTAGAAAATTTGTCTTGGCCAGAATTCCTTAACATATGGTCTCTTTATTAATTAGGCCTATAACAGACCAAGAAATAGAGAGGGTGGTGTTTGACATGAATGGCTCTAAAGAACCAAGCCTTGATGGATTGAATGGTTTCTTTTATTAAAAAACTTGGCGTATAATGGGGGGAGGGGTTAGTAAAGGAGACAGTTCATGAATTCTACCAAAAAAAGATAATGCTAAAGGAGATTAACAAGACTTTTCTCTATCTAATCCCTAAAAACTCAAACCCTTCCTATTGGAATGAATTTAGACATATTTCTTGCACAAACTTTCTGTATAAGATCATTGCAAAGATCTTAGCAAACAGGTTGAAGGAGACTCTCTAGACTCTCATCAGTGAAAATCAAGGAGCATATATGAAGAATAGGGATATTGGGGACAATATTCTTATAGTCTAGAAGTTGTTGAAAGGGTATAACTGAAGGAAAAGTCCCCAAAATTGTACTATCAAAGTGGACTTACAAAAAGCTTTTGATAGTGTGAAATGGAGCGTTTTGCTACAATCTGTGGAGGTTATGGAATTCCCTCATAAGTTCTTAAGGTGGATTAGGGAATGTATTAGTACTACATCCTACGAAATTATGATAAATGGAAGCCCTAAGGAGATGTTTAAAGGCAAAAAAGGACTTAGGCAAAGGGAGCCTCTATCACCTTACCTATTCCTAATTTGCATGGAGGTTCTCAATTAAATGCTAAAATATAACTCTTCTAAAGACCCAGGCTTTAAATACCATTCCAAATGTAAGAAGATTTCACTAACTACTTATGTTTTGCAGATGACCTCATTCTCATAAACAAGGCAAATGTCCACTCAGTCTCTCTACTAATAAGCACTCTCAATTCTTTCAAAGAGATGTCGGGGCTGAGTATTAATCTTTAAAAGAGTTACTTCACGCTATCAAAAAATGCCTCTCACCTCTTAACTGCTTTGATTATAGTAGCTGGAATGGAATTAAAGGATCCTCCTCTCCTTTATTTGGGAATTCCTATCTCATCAAGAAGGCTAAGGTTTTGTGAATGTATTCCTCTAATTGAAAAATTCAGAAAAGATTGGATTCATGGACTAATAGAGCTCTATCTTATAGAGGGAAACTTCAACTTTTGAAGTTAGTTATTTCATCAATGCAAACTTATCGGTACTCCTATCTTTTTTTTGTCCAAAGGACTTACCAAAACCATAGAAAGAATGATGAAGTAGTTCCTATGGGGGAATAAGAATGGGGAGAAAGGGAAAGCAAAAGTCAGCTGGAAAAGTATCTGTCAACCAAAAAAAGAGGGGGATTGGGACTGGAATCAATCACCATAAAAAACAGATTACTTATGATAAGAGAATCTGGAGAATCCTTAGTGATAAGCAGTCAGTATGGATTAAATGGATTCACATTTACATATTAAAGGATGGGAGTTTTTAGGCTCTAAGACTCAGGACAGTCACACTTGGTTCTTTAACCGAATTCTAAAAATTAAGGATGAAGTACAACAGAATATTTATTGTCAAATTGGGACTAGAGAAAAATTCTCTCTATGGCATGATAATTGGACTGGGCAAGGAGTATTATTTCAAAATCAGCTGGCTAAAACCCTACTGGTAAGGTTTCCTATGAATACTAAGCTCAAAGAAATAATCACAAATGGAGGATGGTCACTATCAATTGAAGAAACTAGACTTCTGTCCATTTTTTAGTTCACAAGTCTTGGAGAAAGGGATACTTATTAATGGAAAGGGATTCCAGTTTCAGGAATAATGCTAAAGGAAGTTAAACAATTGAAGGAGGGGATAACTGATAGAGTGGGATGGTTTTTTATGTTATGGAAGAAGGTTCTTAGACCTAAAACTAGCTTTCTTCTCTAGTTAATAATGTTGAACAGACTAAGCACAATGGACAGGCTGCAATTCCTACCCTCCTCAAAGATGTGTGTTCTATGTAATCTAAAAGAAGAAACAAGGGACCATTTGTTCTTTGAGTGCAATTTCTCTAAAGAAATTTAGAAAAAAAATCTCAAGACTCTATGTTGTTGATCCAATCTCAAATAAACTCTATGACTTACTATTGGAGTTGCCCCATCTATAGGTTTCTAAATCTGATAGAGCAGTTATTCTTATCACAGTGGCTACTTGCACTCAAGCAATCTGGAAAGAAAGGAACTACATAAGGTTTGAATAGAAATCTACTACCCTACCCTCTATTATAGAACTCATTATTGCTAATATAAGAGAACAACTTATTATAAATAAATTGAACTCTCACTATAGCAAAGGAATAGCTCTCACATGGAGAATCTAGCCCCCACTCCTTATGGCTCAGTAAAAGCATAACCAGAGTTCAACCTAAACTACTGTTCAGAAATCAAGAACACAGTCATTCATTCAAGAATACATATACAAAGCATGCTTTTACAAGGCAGTGGAGATCGGAACTCACCTGTTGAGACGTCTACCTGAAAGACAACTGCTCAGAGTGATTCACATACTCCTTTGATTAGCCACATGTGAAGATTTCAGGAATAAGATCATCTATGCCCTAAATCGCTAACCTAAAGAAGAGGCTTACCTGAGTAAAGATCCATTGAACGTGAACAAGGAAGGAGAAGAACAGTGGGACACCCACGTCGCCACCCTTGCCAGCTGAGTATTGCTCCCATGTATTAACAATGTAGCTTTGGCTTGGTCTTTATGTTGTAGGTTTTTAGTATTAATAGAGTTGTATCAGTGTATTAAGGGGTCTTTGTGACAGAGCTCTTTCGATGCTAACCTTTAATTCATTAATATATTTTTTAATTTCTAAAAAAAAGGAGTTACTAGAGATCAGTGAGTTCTCTTCTTGCTTTTGATAAAGTTTCGTCAGTAGGGCCATATAGGGTGTGAAGAAGTTTAAGTTCTTGCTTAATGACTTTCAGTTTTTGCACACATATGAATTCTTTGGTTCCACTAAAAAATTGAAGAATTCTTGCTTTACAAGCATCAATGAAACCCGATGTATAGATTAAGTAATTGTGAAAACAAAACGGATGACAATATACAGCCTTCTGAAATATATTCATTATTTTAACAGGTGTAAGGTTAGAGAAGAGGGAGTCCTAAAAGATAGCATAGCTGTTGGGAAATTGAGCAAGCCACTGAGCAATTTTCAATTCTCGATCTAACTTCTTTTGAATAAACTAGTGAGAAGATTGTTTATTTGACCAAGCAAATGTGTGGCTAAGAGAGTTTAAATTTGTTACCCCGAGATTGTTTGCACACTGCTTAAAATCATTTGAATAATTTTGAATACTGCAGTTTCCTTGAGCCTTATATTGATATAAAATAAAGTTGAAATCTTCGCAAATGAGCCAGGGCAAGGTGGAAGTTTTGCTACAACCCATAAGATTATTCCACATAGTGGTTCTGTAGAAATCAAAATTACTAGCATAGATAAA
>JANIJH010124044.1:0-24393 GCA_024520975.1 Erythroxylum areolatum | reverse complement strand
TTTGGTCTTTTTGTTACTTATTCCTTTCTTATTCCAAGTTTATATTTTCAAACCAAACATTGGAATAGAAATTCTTTTTGTATTCCATTTCCTAAACCAAACAAAGTAATACTCATTCTGTTCTATTCCTCATCTTTTCTATTCCTAGGAATAACTATTCTATTCCTTATCTATTCTATTCCTTGAACCAAACAGGCCGTAAGTGTATAAGTACCCTTCCGACTTCAAATATGGTGATCAACACATTCCTTGAAATCTTTAAAGAAATTTCTAAGGCAACAGTTACCTTGAGCTTCAATTCTATATAATGTAGAATTAAAATCCCCATATATTAACCAAGGCCCTTTACAGTAGATACCCAAATTCTTGAGATTACTCTATAAATCAGTTCTTTGGAAAGAAAAATTACTTGTATATCTCACAAAAGAAGTTATCACTACTTTCTACTCAATATGGGATATCTTTAGATGCATTACTTGATCAGTATCTCCCAAGATATCTACATTCACCCTATCTGAGTTATATCAGATTATAATTATACCTAATATATGATGAGAGTGATTTGCCATTATACTTCATTGAGTTCCCAAATCATCTAACCTTTTTAGAATCTCTAACTTTATTTTTATTTCTAAAAGTCCAAACAGAAGAGCCTTTTCTTCATAGACAAAATCCCTCAAAGCAAGTAGCTTTTTTGGGTTGTTTAAACCTTAACATTCCACAATAAAATGGAAATTTATTACTATTTACCTTTAGTTAGAACCCTTTCCCCTTCATGAACTCTTTTTTTTAACAATTGTTTTAAAAGGCTCCTTTTCACCCTCTAATTTAGACAAGCTTATGATCCTATCATCTTTTATCATGATTTCATCACTTGTTATTTGTGGAGTAGCAATGTCTCAATCTTTACCATCTTCAGAAGTGTTAGAATTTAACCCATTAGTGGAAGCAATAACATATCCCTCTGAAATAAGATTCGATTTTTCAAATTGTTCATATGAATTGATATCCATATTGACCACACGTAATTCTTTTTCTTTCTCCTTGTTATGATTAACCATGTCATCCAATCCCATTAGTTCACTATAATCTCCTCTATTGAATTTCTTACCTATAGGTTTTCATACTTTTCCTTGAACTTTGAGGGGAAGTTTCTAGTGATAAGAAATTGCCACACTATCTTCAAAGAGCTCAATATTAGGGTAATAGCCTAAATTGGGGCCTAACGTTTTTAAGTTTGATCAGTTTAGGACTTAAACTTATAACTTGCTCAATAAAGGTCTAAACTTTCATGAGTCTACTCAATTTAAGTCTTTTTTGGATGAAAATTAGGGCGTGTCATACATGCGCCGTTACATGTAGGTCATAGTCTTTAGATGTCATGTTAAGAACATATACAAGCTAGGTGGACTTTCATAAAACAAAAAAACTAACTAATTTCATTTAAATTTTTACTCTTCAACCTTATATCAACATTTAATCCCCCAAAATTTCACCTTATTTCTCTTTCTTGTGCCTTCACTCCAATCCTTCCACGCATCATCACTTCACGAATAATCGCAGATTTGCCTCCTGATAGTGTGAGCTTTCTCTTTTGAAGTTGGATGTGAATGAGTGGTTGGGTTTTTGGAGATTTGAAACATACATGTGCTTCGATTGAAGACCCAAGTAGGTAATGACGCATGCTCCCTTCTAATTTTTGTATATAATTTACGGTGTTTAAATCTTCACTTTATTCCTTTCCCCTTTTCTCTTTTTATGTTAAGTTTCATTAACAATGTAATTAAGGTAATTTACTTTATCTTCTTTAAATGGGTTTGATTATATGGTTGAATAATGTGTAAAATAGAATTGTTTTCATGTACAATTCTATTATACATTTGTATGTAGGATATTATCAAGTCTTCTTTTCCCCATTTACTTCACATTATATATATGATACGATTTATATCACTTGGTTTAGCTTCTTTGGTGGTTATTCATTTTTTGTATATCTCTATATGCTAGGTTTAAGATAAAGTATGACATTCATGGAAGAGATGTAGATTCTTAGCAACATACAAATTCAGTTATGTAGACATCATTTAGCTATCAATGGGTGCACAATCAACATTACAAAATTGTAATTTACGTATTAGATGAAAAGGTATATTAGAGGATTGGACTACATTTTCGAAGACATCACCTAGGAATACTTAAGAATAAGCTCAAGTAGTAGTTTTTTCTTAGTTGTAATTTTTTCTTTAATGGAAATTTTTGAAATTTTCATCATTAGTAGTAAAGGAACGCGTTCTAAGCTTGATATAAGGTCATACAAGCTGATTTATAAACTTACCCAGTTGAATGACAATATGATGGAAAGGCTAAATATTGTTACTGTAACTTGAAAGCACCTAAATGGACTTCATAGACTGATGAAAATCTAGGAAGAAGGTTTTATGGTTGACGACTCTTTCCCATAATTTTAGTACGTTTTTATATTGTCTTATATAAATATGTTCATATATTTCATTAATGAATTGTTGTTTTTCTTTAATGGTAGAGTGAAAATGTTTGTGAATTTTGTGAATGGCATGATCAAAGATTTTCTCTAAGAGTAAGACAGTATTTTAAAGCTGAAGAACAAAGAGAAGATGTTAAACCGTCAAAGTAATCTATGGAAGACTGAGGTGGCTGAGTTAAGAGAGAATGCAATAGATGTTTTGCAAGATGAAACGATTGCAGAAAATTTGAAGTTGAAGAATGAGTTAGTTGCCATGAAGAGTAGTAATGAAACACATTCAGCAAAGTGTCGGTAGTTTGTAGCTTGTTTAAGCTTGTGTTTAGTAGTTTTGCTTATGTTTGTTAGCCTAAATAATGAAGGCAATATAGGCAATAGTTGTATGTTTGAAGCCTTACCTGAAAATGGTTTTATATACTAGAACAATGTCTAAATGTATTCACCTTAACTGATGTTAGAAAGTGAAATTGTTTGATGTTTTAACATCTGGAACTGCTAAGTTTAACATTCTAACCTAAACATGTTTGATGTTTTATATACTAGCCTAAACATGTTTGATGTACTAGCCTAAAGATGTTTAATTGTCAAAATATGGCAAAGAAGATTAGTAATAAAGTAGGATCTTTAATCAATAGAGATGCAGCATTAGTTACTAGTCAAAAGGAGTTGAAAGAGGCAACAATTGACTACTTATAAATATGTCATAGGTACTTTACGTTCGAGCACATGATTAACACAACTGTTAAGTTGTGTTATAAGTAGTCAAATTTTTGATGAGGAGACAAAGATGTTTAATAGACTTATAATTCCAAGTCTTTGTATTGACAATGTACATGTTATGTAAATGCAATTAAACTTAGTGAATTTTTTTGTGTGGCATACATAAACAAATACAATTTCTTCATCTACCATTCATGAACTTCAACAAAAAGGAAAAAACCTAAAAGAAAAGCAATTCACACTGAAATTGGTAGTCGTTTCATTCATTAATTTAATATTATGTAAATGACAACAAGATCCTTGCAATCAATAGATGTCCAACCTCTCAACCATTATTCAGTACACAAATATCACAAAATTGATGGATATAAGGTATGTACATTGAAGATATAGTTTAAGTTTCTTGTTCAGTACACAAATATCACAAAAGTGTTCAGTTCACTAATAAACACATTTAAGTTCACATTTTTTTCTTTCCCTTTGAAGATGAAGTTTGACTTTCTTATCTTGGATTCACATGCACAGTAACAACTTCCTTTCTCTTTATTGATTTCTGCCCAAGGTGTAGTAGTCTCTGACTTCTCCTTCTAGGTTGTATATAAAATGCAAACATTGTTAAGTTGTATCACTTAATTTATGTTTAATAAGAATGCAAATATTTAACACTTACATTTAGGATCTGCAAACCTATGGTTTCATTTGTGTATATCCCCATCCCTTCCATCTGTTTCTTGAACTTCCTATTTTCTTCTTGTTGAAGAGAAAAGTATATGACATACCTTTTTTCTAAAATTTTCTCTTGAGAATTTGGGCTACATTTTCCAGTACCAAACATCCTCATTTTGGTTCCATCATCTGCAATCCCATAACTGAGCCCTCTTCTCCCGTTGGTTTGCTTTTTGATGGTGGCTTTTAAAGATGTACAAATATTTGTTATTTTTGAAACACCTCCAGGTGTTGGGAGAACAACTGAAGCTGTTGCATTTGCACTTCCACATACATGAGCAGTACTTAAGGTGTTAGCAGTACTTATTTTATGGCATCGGCAAATACAGACACAGTAGCAGAGGTAGAGGCAAAGACATAGGCTATTCTTTTGCCTTTCTTTCCCCTTTCAACATTGTTAGATACAGATGCAGAGGCACTTACTGGGATGTTAGTGTTGTTTTGAAATGTGGATATGTTTTCTGGGGTTGATTATGAGTTTGTTATGTTTTTCTCCATATGGAAATGAGTTGACTAGTCTGGGTGAGGATTTTAAAACTAGGCTGGAACTTACTATTGATAACAGTGAGAATGGAATAAAAAAAACTATCAGATTTTCACTACTATGAAAAAGAATCTTACTTTATCACATAAAAGACAAAACAACTTAAAAATTACCTCTCTACCCTTCCAAGGACACCCTGTTTTGTTGTGTCCTTCTGTATGACAATGACTGCATATTATGATCATGCCCCTTCTAAACACGTGGTCAACATTTTACTTTTTGGTCACTTTTGTATTCTTTTAAAGTTCAACAATGCCTTTTTTCTAGTTGTTTTGGGCCTACTAGGCCCTTTTTTGAATTTTGGTGGCCTAATAATTTCTTCATTGCTAATGGGCCAGTCCTTCATACTAAGCATTGGTTGAATTGCCTTCCTATATGCTTTGATGCATTCAGTCTTCCCAAACTAACTAGAAATGTACTCTTCAATATTAACCCTCTTGACTCTAGTAGCACATATGGCATGTGCACAAGGAAAGCCAGAGAGGGTATATCTCCTACAAGAGCATATTTGTTTTTAAAGCCTCACTACATATTTGTTCTCACCATGATCAATCTCATATCCTCCTTCTCCATTATGATGTACTGAACAATGTTGAGCAATTATGACACTCTTCTCAATTGCTTCCCATATTCTTGACCCTAAATTTCCTTTCCACTTGGTAGCCTCTTTTCTTTTTCTCACAATTCTTTTCATCATTTATCTTCTAATGTGCTAAAATAACCCTAAAACTAGCATTTTCCTTACATCAACTAGAGTCTTATTGAAGACCTCACAAAAGTTATTGTCAACCAAATCAATCATAGAATCTTTCCTTTGGAAAGCCCTACACTATTGCCGAACTGATGCGTAACTCTCAATATCTTCTACTGCCCTTTCCTTCTTAACTCTTAGCTTATCCAGTTTTTCTTCAAATTCTCTTACTGTGAAGGATTTTGCAATTTTCCAAAAGTGCTCCTTCATCTCTTCCCTTTTATGCCCTCTTCTATGCCAATTCACATAAATATGTCTATTATAAAACTTGTGCTTAGCATACAGACACAAATCTACAATGCCTCTATCAAATCCCTACAAGGAGAAACATAACCATTTCAATAGGCATCTTAACACAACTACATATTTCATAATAGTGACATTCTTAATAAAAGTAAAAAATAAGATTGATGTGAAACTTTTTTCTTTTGTTGGTCAGTCATTATAGTCTAACCAATTCCAGAGCCCAAGTGAGGTAAATCTTCTTTTAGCCTTTCAATGAACCACTTCCAGGTGACAGTCGACTCAACTTCAACCATAGCCCAAGCAATAAGAAACATTTCATTGTTTCCACCTCTTCCCAAGGCACAAAGAAGTTCACCTTTTGTTTGGGTTTTTAGCCAACATCCTTCTAGGCCAAGATAATGCCTGCATCCATGCCTAACCCATGTTTAATAGCTTCTAAATCTATGTACATTATTTCAAATATAGGTGGAGATGTTGGAATTGGATGTGACACTATCAATGTAACAGTGCTTCCTGGCTTGGTTTGTCTAATTACTTCAATATAAGACCAAAGCTTCCTAAAATCCTCTTCAATGTTGATCACAACACTGTTGACTATTTTTTTCTTTGTCTTCTCACCATACTCATGGAGACTTCAACACCAAACCAATCCTTAACGTACATTTTATATCATCATTCTTAAAAAATGGCTCCCTTTTAAGCTTATCCTTCAATAAGTCAAATAAGACGCTGGTGTTCATCCTAGGATTTGTATATACCCTATTGTAGTAATGAGTATTCCTGAATTTCCTAACTTAAAATGATTGCAGTTTCCTATCAAATGCTCTATATATATACCAAGGGCAGTTCTCTACCTTACATTTACCTTGGACAAGTTTGGGCTTATTTTTAGTAAACATGATAGCCCTCTTTGCGTGAATGGACAACAAACTAACTACACGGTTAAATTGTAAATGATTAACAAAAATCATCTTTACCTCAATTTAAGGCTCAGCTGCATTTTCATCATAAACATGGTTTTTCCTTTTCCTCCTAGTAGCATCATCTACCTTATCATTTACATCAGTAACAAGTTCTCCACATTAATCACTATCATAATATTCAAACAAAACTACCTCATCTTCATCACCTGCGTCACCTGCATCATCTTCATATTGTCTATTATCTTCATCATTTTTCATCCGGACCATTATCTTCATCTCCTTGCTCTAAATCCTCTTCAACCTCCATATTTATATCATCTTCATTCTCCATATCTGCATCATTTTCATCCTCCACATTTGACACATCGTCTAAATTGCCTATATTACCTACATTACCTCTAAATCCTACATTATTAACATCCTCACTATTATCTTCAACTACATTACCCTGATTAACCTTGTTACATTCATCCTCAATCATTTCAACAGGGGTATCTACACCATGTTCAATATAAATATCAATTCCATTTGTACCCATCATCTAACTAACTATATCTAACGCACTAGCATCATCTTGTACAACCCTCAAACCATTACACATTTAAAACCAGGCATAAGATAAAATAATTTTTTCATATTGGTATACTCACTTCTCTTACACACATTATCTAGTTCAAAGTAGCTGAGTAAGTCAGGATCAAATTGAATTTCATCCATAAAACCACCCTCATACCTAACATTATCAGCCACATTAACAAAACATCCCGCATGGTGAAACCTTAAAGTTACCTAATCTAATGTCATTTTGCCACCTAATAGAATATATTATCAAACATAAGTTGAAAAAAATGATATCATTGTTTTATACATAGTGGCATTTCCTACTAACCTTATATATATGTAAAAACTCTTCTAAGAATAAACTAAGTTCTATAAATCCTTATAACTTAGAAAGGGATTTATATTAACACCTAAGCTATGCAAAATTTGTGAAAATAAGTATGACAAAATGGCTTATCCTATGTTAGAATGGTGAAAGGAAACACTGAAGTGAAAGTGAGAAATTGAAGCATAACACAACATATGATGCTTAACATATTCATAACTATTCCATCAACCAACTAATTCATTGCAAAAATATAGTTTAAGAGGTATATATGAACAGTGCAGTAAATAAATATCTTAGAAGTGGATGTGTATAGTGAAGGAATAAGGGTAATGATTACACAAGAAAACCACTAAATAGAATATGTTAGCAAACATAAGTTGAAGCATAATACAACACATGAAAGTTAGTGGCATTTCTTACTAACCTCATATATATATGTATATAACTCTTTAAAGAATATAGTAAGTTTTATTAATTAAGGTATAAGCCATTGTTTATACCTATGAATCGTGAAAAGGACTTCTCATTGTGGCTCCTAGGCTCGTGGAATTTTTCACCTATAAGCCTCATCGGAGCTGCATCACCAGTTTCTAGCCTATATACCATCCTATGTTTCTAAGAATATTTCAAACTAGTGTACAAAACCAAATTTGCATTAATATAAAACCAGAACACATCCTGCTTGAACTTAATACAAACAAAGTATGTAAGAAAAGAAACACTATAGTATGTGGCGTTGTTTATACCTCCGAATTGAGAAAGGGACTTCTCGCTATGGCTTTTAGGCTCGTAGAAGTTTTCACCTATAAGCCTCATCGGAGCTACATCATTAGTTTTTAGCCTATATACCATCCTAAGGGTTTATTATGACTTAATGTTTTAAAAAATCATATTGAATGCAATCCTTGTTCAATTGTTACATCAACTTTAAGTTACCACTAGACTATTAAATCAAAACTTTATGTTATCATCAAAGATACTTAGAATATTGAGAAAAAACAACATAAAACAATACCTCATTTGCAGTTACAAAAATTTTTTCTCACAAATACTCCTACTAGTAAAGTAAAACATTGGAGACATTAGTTGGACAACTTATCTGGATGGATGGACAACCACAAACTACAATGAATAAGGATGTTGGACGATTATAGACACTCTTCAACACAAAACAGAGCCTGGAAAACAAAGGAATTTTGTATTTAATATAGTTTATTTGTTCTTTATCTTTTCAGTATTAAAAGAAATTAGTATTGCCTATTAGGATAGTTGCAAATTACAATATAGTTCATCTTGTATTCATTTTTTGGTAATTAAAATGAACTACGTAACACCCCATTCCCAACTGACATATGCACATGTGTCCATCGGATACACGTGTATATGCCTATCAGAAATGACATGTTAACTATTTCACCTTCATTGTACATAACATGGTATCATACACTAAACCATCAATCATACATTTTCTAAACTCAAAATGGTATCACATTAATCAGAATCCATAATTTACATTATTTCATGCAACACAATACCATGCAAGTTTTACAACATTATCCTATGAGCTTAAACAACTCAGTACACACCAAATACAATAAATATGACAGAAATAACTAAGTCCTCAATCTCAATTGACCGACCTCTGAACCAAATTTGATTATAATAGTTGCACAAAATAAGCTTCTACGGAGTCTTAGAAGCTAGGTCGTTTCACTCTTGAACCTGAAAAGCAACGGTGTAATTTTGATGAGTTTTACAAACTCAGAAGAGTAACCATCCTCGATGGTTCACTCACGTCATCAAGCGAGATCAATTATAGCATGTAATCATACAACTCAACTCCACTTAACAAGTATCAAATACTATCACAGATAAATCATTTCTTAGATACACAGTTCAATCATATAACAACATTCACACAGCTTTGCAAACCATTCAATGAATTCAAATTATATGCGGATGCGACATGTATGAGACTCACATTCATTTTTATTTTGTTATGACTGTATGCTTTTACAGTATCCTGAATTATCGGGCTCAGTCAGTTAGTCAGTGACTCATTGATCACAGTGAGCCATAGGCTCGAACCACATATGCAGGAGCTTAAAGCTCATATCAGTAACAGTATCAATAGCCACATTAGTCACAACTCTTTTATATTACATACATTGGAATGAAGTGCATGCCACAATTTAGTTATTAATTCAATCACTCTTATTTGCATGTAATATAACAGTATATTAGTCACAGTATCAATTATAGTAACAATCACAGTAGCAGTGGTCATCGGACTAGGTCCAGCATTCAACCTTTCAGTTGAGAATCAAAAAATCATTTAGGCAGACACATTCACATTCAAGTAGCACTTCCAATATCATTCTTATGCATTGAAACGCCTTCGACAAATACTATCCTGAATCCAATACACAATCAACACAATTCAGTACAATTTAATAAGATCACAATATCGTTCAATAATGTACAAAACAATATGGTGAGACCATCTTAGGTTACTCACAGTATGCTCCAAACAGCTATTGCCTTGAAGTCCTGGCAATGTTTGGATGCTGTCTTTCAATGTGCTCCTCTATATATACAATTCATACACATATCACAATATTGCACAATTTTGTATTCATTAATGCACATTCATGTATACTAACTATGTACAATGCATGCTCATGACAATTCCGGGTTTCTTATCATTTATTTGGTCACAAAAATCATTTGAATATCCACATTCCATTGATAAACTCAGATTTGTTTAAAAGTACACTTTTAGGTCCATTTTGCACAATTAATTTCATCAGGAAAGTGAAGGAATTTGGTAACACTTTCTTATAACAAATTATTCTAATATGTTTTAAGTCTCTATTGATACCAAGATCATTCAATTTGGTTCATTATTCTACGAGTTATGCTCAAAATACTACAGACTGTGCACATTTAAAATTTTGGTTAATGCATGATTATGCATTCAAGTTGTACAACCCATATCTCTCAATTCCCATATCCAAAAATTACAAAATTTATACCAATTTAAATCTAAGAGAATAAGCTACAACTTTGGTGAAGACACATCAATCTAGTTTGGTCTAAATTAATACAGTTTATTCAATAAATACAGGACATGATTTCTGTCCCTGATAGTGCTTCAGCTTAAGCTATGACTCAATTACATGCAAACTTTGAAAATCATAGAGATAGAATTAAAAATGGACTTCTTCACGAAAGTTGTAGATATATGTCTCTAGTTTAAGATGAATTAATAATAAACTCATTCAGAAATCTACAGCTCAACATATAATTAGAATACGGAAGCATGTTCGTGAAAATTTTACAGTTCATAACATTCCAGCAGACTTCCACACTTTTATCCTATCAATCACTTTCAAATCAATTTAGATAGCTCTAAATTTTATGGAAAGAAAAATGCCTTACGAATCTATTGGTCCAAGTTTCAAGTCATTTGAAGTTCGGGTGAAAAAGTTATAGTCAAAAGACTTGAGGCTGTTCAATGAAATACTCTAGTTTATAACCCATACATGTAAACCACCACCTTTCCTCTCTCTAGAATGCAGATCATCTTCTTCACCAAACTGTACTTCCTCTTCTTCTTTTTGTTTTTGTTTACTTCTATATTATTCAATTAACACATATGACACTCTAACCAACTCTTTTACTTCCATTTCAGCTTATTACAATTCAAACAATTCAAAAAAATCCAAGGTTTAAGCATAACATCATATATAGTTGTTCATCATTTTCTGCATGTATCTTCATCAGCTGCACTTTTGCATAATTAGTTTCAACCCAAAACAGAACCTACTTCAATACTTTGCTCTATCACATTTATCTCCGCATTTCTACTCCCCTTTCCATTCAATTTACTCTAGTTCATATTTACATTTCAAACACTAACATCATACACGCAGTCCATCACCTTCTTCTTCCTCTCTCTAATGCAAGTTTTGTTTTCATGAACAGTAAAAATTCTCAACATAACATATATCATATTTTTCACATCTTTCTGAAGTTAAAAACTTCACAAACTTTCATCTTAACACAAACAATTCAAAAAAAATAATCCAAAAGTTAAACATAAACACCAAAAGCCGAAACTACACCTACACACACTCTCTCTCTGCTGTTTTTTTTTGTTCCTAACTTTCCACACTTTTCTATTTCTTTTTTTTCCTTCCCTCCTCCTTTTTCTATCATCTTACTCCTTAAAACACAACAACACATTATGCTCTATGTTTTCTATAACTTTAACCTCATATAAATCCATCGCCAATATTTCCCAAACACTTACGCATATATAACAAAAACAGAGCATGAAGTTTACTGCAACGTTACTGCATATATATTTCTGTACATCTTTTAATTTTCTCATTCCTATATTATTCAACTTATACATAAATTACTTATACCACTTTCTTCTCTATTCAACTCAACCAAAAATAAGTCAAAAATCTAAGATTCCTATCCAGTTCCGAAACCAACATATTCATGTATGTTTCCATTTTTTTGCATTTTTCTAACTCTCAACATATGCATTTCTTTTCACTGACATCTACACTTTCGCTTCATTTAATCCCTTTTTATATCGCAGCCAAATTCATATTCATACATACTCCACAAATTCACATATGAACTATAAAAACAACCCATATTCGTTTTTCTGTAAACCAAAAACAAAGTATACAGAGTATGCACATATTCATTTCTGCAATTATTTCCGATCACTTCATTTCTCAAAACCAATTCAGCCAAGTTCAAACATCAACAAAATACCATTAAATTATTACCAAAATCACTTACTTGATTTAACAAAGCTTTCGGCAGTGTGAGTGAATCAAGTGTACAGAGTGAACAGCTGGTGTTTCAATGTTGGTAAACAAGAAGAAAAATTGTTTTTGTTTAACAATGCTTTCGGTGAAGGGACAACAACAGAGGAATGAGCTGCACTGAACCCATTAACCATGTGGCTATATTGCATGTTCTATATATGTCACTGCTCACTATTGCCACATGTCACAATTTCACTGGTTTATTATTTTTATTATTTTTTAAATCCAAAAAATGCCCCAAATTTTCAGAAATTCCAAAAAATTCACCAAAAATTTGAAATAATCATATTATTCTCCAAAATATCCCAAAAATTCTGAAATAATAATGACATTTTTCAAATAAATTTTTAACGCAAATAATCCACAATTCACATTTTTAATCGCATTTATAAATCAATTATGCCTGAAAAATGTCAATGAATGCATATATAATTTTTTTAAAAATATATCAAAATAAATATTCACATATGTGTGAATATGCAATGATGCATGAGCATAAATTATGCTTTCTAATTTCTTATTAATCTATAATAATCATCGTTTTAATATTAATTCAAGCGACAGGATGTTACAAACTAGATATCCACAACCAACTACAAAAATGACATTTTCAAAACTAAACCAACTCTTGAAAGTCATAAGTTCCATATATGACCACTCCAATAGTCATTTATCTAACTTTAATATCCAACTTCAAATTCCATAACAAGTAAATTGAAATTCCAACTTAAAATTTCATAATAAGAATTTTGAACTTCAAAGTAGCATAAAAAGCAATTTCACAACTTCAATTTCCAACTTCAGATTCCATAATAAGCAATTTCAACTTTAAAGTACCAAAATAATATCCAATCTCACAACTTCAAATTGAATTAAAAATAAATATGTTATAGAATTTAAAAAATCTTAATCTCTTATAATGGAAGCTTGTTTGTTTTTAACACCAATTATATTAAATCCATATGTTCATCATTCTTCAAGTTAATTAGTATTCATATCTAGTACAATATAAACCTATTATGCAATTAATTTGTAAACAATCAATATTAATAAATAACTATGTATATGCTTATGCTATTATTCTAAAGTAACTAATGTGATCCTAAACACAACTAAAAGAAAGAAAAAAGAAAGTTAAAATTTTAACTTAAAACACACTAAACATGAAAATCTTATGTACAATAATCTAGATAGTGGATTATAGGCTTTGATATTCCCATTTCTACATTATATTTCACATTTAACTTTTCTACCTTGTCTATCTTTAAAGCCTTAAAAATTGTTTTTGACTAAGTATTCTCCTCATTTCCTATTGCACACAATATATAAACTAAATTTAAAGATCATCACTACAAAATTGAAGGTAGTTGTGAAGTCCATCATAAATCTTACTTAAGGAGCATTCATCTGAGAAAACCCACAATATTGTGAAGGTGTACCATATCTAGGTTGAAAGATAATACACAGAAGACCAAAATAATAAGTATATCAAATGTACTTGGTGATTGCTGGAGAGAAAGTGGAAGGCGAATCAGTGAGATGATGCATGAACCAGATAAGACAACCCTTTGAATGAAGGCAGGAGTGTGCATCGACTGACGGTGAAGATGCGTCAAAGAGGGAAGAAGACAGACCTCACAAAATTTTGGGAATTTATGGTTCTTTAATTAAATCATTCCAAACAAGCTTTTATTTTTTATCATGGCATTTAAAAATATAGTAACAATGCCACGTTATACATTGTAATGGCACGTGTGGAAACATTCTAATTTTCATCCAAAAAAGCCTTAAATTGAGCAGACTTGTGAAAGTTTAGAACTTAGTTGAGCAAGTTACAAGTTTAAGTCCTAAATTGATCAAACTTAAAAACGTTAGGCCTCGATTTAGGATTTCAACCCTCATTCTCATTATAGGAATTTCATCAAGCAACACCTTTGATAATTCAGTGCTTAAAAAAATTTAAGCATAACCAATTCTCCTATTTTTAGTTGTATTTTCATCTAGGCAAAATGGTTTTTCCAATGAAGCTAAATAAAGAACTTAGTCCCTGAGTAGTCCAATACTCTAAAGGAATATTGTGAAAATTAATCCATAAGGGAATGCTTTGAAGTTTGACATCCTTAAGCTTCAATCCAGGATGTCAAACTTGGAGAAACAGAGGTTATTGAGCCATATGCCATGGATCCTTTAGAATTTTATAAGCAATAGAGCTAGAAGAAAAAGTAAACAAGAAAAGGTTATCTTCAGATACAATGACTTCAACTAAACCTCTATTTTTTTTTCAAAATTTATAAGCCCATCTTGGATGACTAGGAAGGGTGGTTTCTTTTTGAAAAAATCCCACCAAGGATGAGTCTTATCTACGAGCACCCTCCTTTAGGAATTTAATATCAGGATATGTGATCAGCTTACATCTTATTCCTTGGGAGGGTTAAAAAGAAGAGTTGAAGCATATTGGTCCCCCATAACCTGTTTCTACCCCATAACTTGTTTCTACCCCATAACCTATTTCTAATTTTTCCTTAGGAGACAAGATAGGAATAGAGGATGAGTAGTGAGTTACTACACTAGAAAGCAGCTTAGTAGAGGTGGAGATTGAAGGCAAAGGTGAAAATTCACCTATTTTGGAAGAGTTATCAAGCTATATGACAATAGGACAGGAGGAGTAATGAAGCCTTGAGGTGGATTTTGAAGCTAACAATATCAAGGAGAAGGTTTAAAACACAAAAAGGAAGAAATGAGATGAAAAGAAAATGGATGAGGAGGAAACAGTGACTGAAGAAAGCTTATGGCAGAAGAAGGTTTAGGTGTTTAAATGTTTAAGATGAGTGGTACCATGAAAGGGTTAAAGCTAGTCAGAGATTTGGTAGGGAGAGAGGGTAAGGATACAGTAAGTTATTAGCTAGTGGATACAAGACTGACTCTATATCATTTAGGTAAGGAGCAACATTTTAAAAAGCTAGTGGGAGTTATGTTAGTAGAAAAGGGTAAGGTCTAATAGATAAAAACTAATAGAAAGAAGGGAGAGGTAAGACAGGTTAGGTAATTGGCTAAGAAGTTTCTAGAGAGAGGTGAGACTCTCTCGCTATATCTTTTTTTCTACTTTTCATTGGCCCAGTTATTAAGACAAAGTGGAGACTTTCCTTAAGCCAAGAAAGTTTGTTAACAAGTGTTATCTATACCAGAATGTTGATAGGAGAATCTTCATGGGACCTTTTATCTGATAATTATAGAAGGAGGCAAGCAATTTCTTTTCACCCTATTGTGATTGGTTTATCACATAGTTAATAAACAAGGTGAGATCAATCTTAACTCCTATGATAAGAATTTTGATTATATAATGGTAAGGGTGATTGTAATTTCTATGGCTCATCTTATAACTATATTTGGAGCTATTATTTGGTATTCATATGATAAGGTTGATAATATTTTTTACTAAAATTAATTTTCAAGTTATGAAAAAAGTTGGTATAATCACCACAACAACCTCTTCAAACACCAAGAGTAATAAACATTGGACACACCTGAGGGATTTAGGTTACATTGTTTGAATTCTAACTACTAAATAATAGTTAAGAATTTAAATTTCAATATAAAATATATCCTTTGAAATTCTAAAGGATTATGTTGATCATTTTCAAGATCAATTGGAATTCAAACAAGTTTTGTTCTCTACAAAAAAATATCATCTAACATATGGAAATAAGAAATTAAATTCATAAGTGAAATTGTGCATATAATATATTGATCATGTTATTTATGTTTAGATTTTCCTACAATGACTGTCATCATTGACCATTATGATATTTCTGTCTAAACTATCATTGATTTTTTACTTCTTTTTTTAGCGTTCCATGATTGTGAATTAATTCCTTCTTAAGCAGTTTTTTATAAATATATTCAAATATCATAGATGTATCTTAAACATGAGCTAAAGTGGTTAATACTTTAAATTTTTTCCTTAATGAGTATCAAATTATCAATTAGATTTTCATATGTTAATATAAGCAATGACAACCTTTCGTTCTTTCTTGTTTGACATAAAAGGAAATAAATGGAAAACATTCTTGTGATGGAATGATTGACAAATTTTGATTTCACTTTATTAAAATCATTGACTGACATAGTCCAATGGTTGATTGTTAGGGTGATTGTGCTAAACAATACATTAGATACTAAGAAACATAAGATGTTTTTGACAAGTCCACAATATTTCTAGGCTTAGTTTATGGTAGAAAAGAATTTGATCCATCAACAAAACTAAAAAATCTGTAACCAAAGAGAAGATTGATCATTTGATGCTTCTAAGAATCATAGCTTCTTCCATTTTATTCAAACTTGAATGGAATATAAGACAATGCATTAAGTAATGTTAGATTCTTATTAGTGGATAGAAGGTTATCTTAAAACCATAGCTTGTGCCATTACTGGGGAGACATTGAGGAGATCTACAAGAATTAGTGAAAAGGTGAATTTGACTCCACCACTAAGAAGTACATGCCTCTGAAAACAAAGCACAAAATCATTTTGTTTCAAAAAGGAGAAGAAAGAAACATGCTCCAAAATTAAATGATGAAAAGATGGACATTCAAAAGAAGAAAGATGAGAAATTTGAAGAAAAATTATGTAAAGGTAGAAAAGTATGTTAAAAAAAGAAATAAAGGATGGAGCTTATAATACTAGTACTAAAATAATAGTTTCTTCTAAAAAAGCTAAAAATGGAAAAAAATTTATTTTATCTAAAAAATCTGAATAGGAAACCATTGAAGTAGAGCCTAAATACAAGGAAAGGAATGCTAATGATTATAGGGTCTCAAAATGAAAAAAATAAAATGGAGGATGTTAAAGGAAATAATGAGTTATTAGAGATTAAAGTTAGTGATAAGGAAAAGTTTAATATAAATAACTATTAAAGAGTTACAAAACAAAGAAACAATGATGGGACACAAGATAATACTATTTCTATAAAGGAGATGAAGGATAAAGAATGAGTGAATAGTGGTCGTAAGAGGCCTGACTTTAAACTTACTAATAAGGTGAATGGGGACAAACATAAGTGGTTAATAATGGTTATAATGATGATCCAAGCAAAGTCCCTTATGCTGGTATATTAACTGACATGGTTAGGTGCTAGCCTCTTTCTAACTTAATAGGCTCTCTAAGGGTATGAATGAATGTAGCTTTAATGTTGTAATGAATAGCCCACCTATTTTCCATTCAGTTTGTTTAAATAGTTACAAGTTAGTTAAGTGTATAACTTAACTTCCATTTATTGGTAAACTTATAGCCTTCAACGATTATAGCATCAAGCATTACTTACTAATGATGCTGCATTTATGTGCTTATATAATATGTACTAATTTATGTTAGTGGAAAGAATTAAATGTTTCTTATACTCCTTTAGTTTATAATGATAAGAATGTGCTATGAATTGCTAAAGGTTCCAAGTTATGATGAATGATATTAGGTTAAGTGCCTGTTTGGTTTAGCTTTTGGAGGGTAGAAAAGCACTTTTGTCCACCGCAAAAGCTATTTTAAAAAAAAATGAGTATTTGGTTGTAACATTCAAAAGCACTTTTAAAATAGAAATAACTTTTTTAGAAGCTAAAATACAACTTTTTAAGAAGCTCAAATTTGGAACTTTTCAAAAAATCCCTCATTTTAGCTTTTTCAGGTAGACATTTTTGTGTCACTTATGTTTATAATGTAAACAAGCAACTTCGTTTTGTGTTCAATTTTCTCTTCCTTCTTCAACTTTCTTCTTTTGCTTTTCTGAGTTACCTCGGTTTCCTTTTGTCTCCTCTACCTCTCTTGCATATCTTTTCTTATGTCTTCTCATCCATTAAAGATTTGATTTTTCTCTTCATCATCTCCATTTTCATGATACCAGTTTGGTTTTAGGTTCGGAGTTGTCGCTTTTATGGTTTATGATCAATGAGAAGTAAAAGTGAAAAGTAAATCTGCCATTGACGTGGTTTTACTTTCTCAGTGTAGAGTGCTTATAAAGAATGGACCTTTTACGTAAGATCACAGTGAGGAGAGTTAAGTTAATGAGTTTTGGAGGATTTCTTAACAGTGGTAGTCCTGGAGGAGGAGGAGGAGAGAGAATCGTGGTGAATATACTGTACAACCATAGCATGCCCACCGGTGCAATTGCTCAAGCACGGCTTGTCTCACCGTCGACAATCACCAAATCCATGTTCAACTCTCTTGGACTCTCTCTTGCTCTTGTACAATCAGAACACCGTCGGTTTTCTATTTCTTATTCCTAACTTTCCACTGCTCTGGTGCTTTTTGTTTAGTTTTCTTGCTAAAGTTTTGTGCCTATTCATTAGCAGTAACCGAATATACATGGCCAAAGTGATGTGGGTAGAGTAGCAGAGAACTTTGAACCTAGTGTGGGGAGGAGTAGTAGAGAAAACGAGCACGAGAGTAGATCTGGAAGCTTACTTATTTATTTGGGGATTATTATATTATTTAACTTTTTATATGTTTTAATATTTATTTTTATATTAATTTTATTTCCTAAAAAAATGAGACATCTCTTTAAATAATTTCCTACAAGATGGAAGTGAATTTGTTACTTTAAATATTATTTATATATAAAAATAATTTTTATTATAAATTAAAGTATAGTTAAAATTAATAAAAGTGCTTTTTATTTTTATGTTGCCGAACAGTCTACTGTATGAAGCTCTTTCAAAAAATTAATTTTTTAATTGATAGCTAAACAGTCAACCAGCTTCTTAAAAAAGCTCTTCTAAAAAAAGTTCTACTATCAAAAGCTCTATTGACAAAAGCTCTTATCCAAACAAGCACTAAATAATGTTCAAATTTTTTCACTTGGTTTAGCTTTAGTTAACTATCTCAGTGAATTAATGATCCTTCATTCTTAAAATAATATTTAATTTGTTTTAAAGTTTGAAGAGCTAAGATATAGTATTATATTAGGTTGGACATAAAGTGCAATCAGTTCCAAAATTTTCTTCATTTTATAGAGGGAAATGGTGAAATTTGGTATCGATTATAAAGCATGTCAAATGCCAATTATACAATGATCAATGAAGAGTAAAAGAAGCATAATAAGATTGATGCCAATCTTGAATTTATACAGGGGTTGGTTCTCCGACCTAATTTACATTATTGTCATATTCTTTAAGTTTATTATAATTAATCTAAGAGACTTCTATTAGACTTAGACTTATGTTAGATATATAGCCAACCTTAGTAGATTTTTGGGGATTATGGAGGTTCTTTTAATTGTTTTTATTTCTAGTATACTTCTTTTAGTTTTAGTTAGATTTTCATCGTTTTTTTTTCTTATTGCATCAAGGAGGAAGATTTAGAGAAGGGATTAAAGAAGCAATGCTAACTTCTTTCAACTTTTTCTTTAACTTTTTCTTCTATAATGGGAGTTATTCATTTATGTTTTATTGTTATTATATTTAGTACCTAGAAACCTTAGTTGGGGTTAAGGATGTAACTTATAAAGATTGATTTAATTATGTATATATAATTTGATTATTCACTGATCGATTTTATTCTATTTGATTTTAATTGTTGGATTTATAATTAACCACCATAAATTCAATTATAGGGATTGTATGACAGACTAAAAAGTGAAACACGACCTTCGCACTAGGCGCATAAACATTTCAATGATAAAAAATAATGTTATCCTAGACTTTAGTGATAACATTTTGATTAATTATACTTAATGAGTTTGAATAGGTTAAATTACAAATTAACAAATATTAGTTGCCTAGTCAGATATACCTATGTGTCTTGACGGAGGGCATATATGAATTAGGGTATTTATTATTTTAACTTAAATAATTAAATATATATTAATTGGTTCTTTATATAAATGAACGTTGAATCCATAAATTTTGTTTATTTTATTTCTTTTATTGGTTTATTTGTTTTGTTCTACTTAGTTTATTAATTTAATTATCAATTTAGTTTTGAGTTTAGCTAAGATTAATAAGATTTAATAATAATTCTTTTTTGAATTGATAATATAGAATATATCTAGTTTTATTAAACTATCTACGATTAGATCTATATGATTGTAAATATAGAGTAAATCAATATCTTTACCTATGCAATGTCTATAGTTCTTAATCAAAGCATGTTGAATCTCACAACAAGTATATTCTTATGATTGAAGAATTCATATTTACCCTTAGTGAAGGCTAAATTAGCCTTTTGGACCTAATCTGTATCAATGCTTTGCCCTAATAAAAACAACTATACATGAGATTCTATAAAAATCCTATAATAGATCATTTAATTGCAAAAGTTTAGAGACAATTATGAAAGGATCATGTACTTTAAATTATGTACAAATTATGACATGATATGACTCCAAAGATACTCTTAAATTGTGAGAAATACAAAATACTACAATATTATGGGACACATTATACTAGAAAATGAAAGAAACTTCACAAAGTGCTCCTTTTTTATCATCATATGGGCTAATCAAAATTCCAACCATTGCATACGCAAATCATTATGAGAAGTTCTATAATTGATCAATTAAAATTATTAGAAAAAATATAATTGGTAAATTACCATATCAATGTTTCATACACTTGTCGTTATACTCCTACCGCTCCACATCATCTACCATCTAACTACACTGCATTCATTATTGCTCTACATTATTCTCACTATCATATAGAACATATTCTTGCACATTACCCACCTTTGCACACCACTCACTATCGTATGCACCTAATGTGGCATTATAGGTGTTTCCAAGAAAAAAAACAAGTGATTGCATTTATGATTATAAAGACAAAGTTTTAGGGGAGGAATGCAATGGTTACATGAAAAAAGTAAACAATTCAAATCAAGTGGGTCAAGTTATTGAGTATTCAGGTAGGGTTAATAAGTTTTTATTTTTTTTAATAAAGTTAATCTCATTATGTTTATGTGGTATTATTCAATAATGTTTAACAAAGTATAATAAACAAAAAAATTATAAACTTTTTAGAAAAACAAAAAGAGATTCCACAAGATTATTAAATTATATGGAATTTTTGTAAAATTTACGAAAACTTCAAAAAAAAATTCATATTTTTTTTAGCTATGATGAGTGTATGTACTTTTTATCATTACAAGGTTACATTTTCCACAATTTTTTGGAAAAATAAATAAGGAAATTTCACTAGAGGGATAAGAGGCTTACCATGTAATTACAAGGCTATAGTTATAAGGGAGATGAATTTAAGTAGAGGACCGTCTTTTTAATAAAACAAAACTAGTAATGATGCTAGAACATATAAGATTATAGTTACACCAAGCCCCAATTACATTTCATGGAAGAGCTTAAGCTGTCGGTTGCCTGGTTAGTAATCAATATCTTCCTAATCCAACAGTAAGTCCTATTTATCACTGCATACCTGTCTTTCTCTAGCTGCTAGCCAAGTTACAAATGAAGCCTTAGGCATTAGAGATTTCCATACTATGTTAAACCTGGGAGTATTTAGATGTTAAGTTCTTAATACCTTAAAGCAAGAAATTGGAGAATTTCCTATTTGCACTAGCAGACTAGCTTAATCTATTCTTATTGAGGGAGTTAGGCATGTATCTTAGAAGAATAGCCTGAAACTTTTCAGGCCATCTACCATAAATTAACCATTCATTGTTGATAATTATGCAAGATACCTTAGAATGGATTGACCATCTACTCAGCAGATTGAGCATTTCATCTCTTTTGATCAAAGGGATTTGGGGATACTAGTTATTAAACTACATCCATAAGTCCTCCCTATTACCAATCTACACTTTAATCAGAGGATAAATAATATGTCCGTGCCTTAGAATGTTAATGAAAGGCTAGGAGTTTTCAATGTTCTCATCCAACTACCAAAAATTGAAGTTATTCAAGTAATAAGCATGTATCCATCTTCTTTAAAGCCTTTCTATCATTTAGAAGCTTCCAGATCCTCTTAGTAATAATCCTAGTCCTCCCTCATGCTTTCTCAAAATTACGTAATCCCATTCATCTTAGCACCCTTAAATACTTTTGCTTTGCCAAACCATAGGAAGTTCTTCATACATCTTTCACTCTTTTGTGATCTTCCTTGGTAAAGCCAAGTGTGAGCACTCATGGAGGTAAAGATCGCTAAATACTGATACAATAAGCTAAACTCTCCTAGCTTGGGAGAAAAATCTATTCTGCTGGGCATTTATCCTTTTCCTATACCTTTCCACCAACTACAAGCAATCCTAATACTTTAGTTTCTTAGAGGATATAGGTGCCCCCTAAATACTTGAAAGGAAGCTTTTGAATATTTAGCAAAAAATTGTCCTTCAGTCTCTCAAAGTTAGTGACATTCCAAGAGAATTACATATTACTATTATGATAGTTAACTTTCAAACCAAACAGTTTACAAAGCTTTATAATGGATTTATGCAAAATAGTTAAAGACTTTGAATCTACAATATAAGATATCTGCAAAATTAAGATGAGTAAGGTGTAAAGTCTCACATTTATGGTGATATGGAAAATCAAGGACTTCCTTCAATGTTTAAGTTAATAATTTTGTTAAGAATTTCTACAGAGATTGAAAAATGATATAAGGATAGGGGATAACTATTAAGTAAGTTTTACAATTTATAAAATCCTCAATAATCCGCAAGTGCATGGGTTGTACTTTGTAGTATTTAAGGGTCAATCCCACGAAGAGGGTACTAGCCTAATCATAAGTTGTTTAAGGCTTAGAGAAAAGAAAAAAAAAGAAATAAAGATTGCATAAGTGAACACGGAAAGTAAATACTGGAAATTGATTCAACAATAAGACAGAATTAAACTAAGCTGTCATATAAGTCACAATGGAAATCAGTCAAGAGAGTTAATCAAGTTAAAAGAGAGATTATTTTACCTATTATTAATGGTAATCTACCCATTTATATGTTTACGGGATGTTAGTTCTCGACGGTCGTAGGGTTGATTACTCTCTCTCGAGTTATAATCATTAAACCCTAAATTGTAAATCCCGATCAAATTAAGGAATTTGCAATCTCTCAATTCATAAACCAAAATTCTAATTAGTTCTAAAGCTTTCTAGTAAATAATCAGGTCTCATATGAGATCTCTCTCTATGAAATTACCGATTAGATTGATTAAGTGGTCAATTACATAGCCTAACTTTCATTAATTTGATCTAATCATTTTTATCCTTCTCACCCTCTCAGTTTGTTACCGAAACATACAAATACATTAATTAATCACAACACCGAACCCAATAAACACAAAATAACTAAATCAACATTAACTCAAAGTAAAATCCCGAAGGATAGTTTAGAACATTATCAACAACCCGAAATCCATTTCCATATAATCCATCTCAACTTTATACATTTAAATGAAAAAGGAAATGAAGAGAAATTGAAACTTAAGTTGGACAAATCAGAAAGGCAGTGGCATCAGGATACCACCTGATCTAGGGAGTACCGACATCGAGATCCACTTCTTCTTCCTCCTTCTTCCTCTTCTTCTTCTCTCTCTCTTCTTTTTCTCCCTCTTTAGGGTTTCAAAAAGTGGTTGAATGTAAAGCTCCTTCTTTTTGTTCTTGTTGTTCTATTTGTGTTCTTTTCTGTTTAAGTTGAACTAGGATTTTTTCGGGATCTAAATGATTTAACAAATGCCTCAAAATATAAAGTTTGGAAATGGTTGTGCATCTGTCCGATGCAGGCCACGATTGTGGCCTATGTTAGGATTTTTTGTCACGATTATAGCCTAAGGGCCAAGATTGTGGGCCATGCAATTAGCCTCAATTTGCTCCGAATTTTCTCCGTTCTTCAATCTTTACCCTGAAACATTACCAAACACATCAAGGTACCTGAAAAATATCATAGTTAAGCTCAAAGGATTGTTCTAACCCATAAAACACTTAAAAAATAAATTAACACAATTCTACCCTAAACACATACTAAAAAATCGAATAAATGGCTAAACACATATCAAACTGTACCCTAAAATACGATGCATTTCACACCTATCAATATCCCTACACTTAAATGTTTGCTTATCCTCAAGCAAACAAAATAACAAACAACACAAAGCACAAAACACACAATGCAACAAATGAGGCAATGACTTTAACTTCACAAAATAATTTGATTCTAAATACAATCATTCAAATTATTCCTGTTGGACCCCGTCTCCGAGGCCCAACATTCGGGAACACACAAGCATAGAAGACCCAAAACTGACAACATACCGACC
>JANIJH010122754.1:0-24423 GCA_024520975.1 Erythroxylum areolatum | reverse complement strand
ACTTCGACTCATATTTATAGTCTTCGTCTTCAACTGCTTCTTTCTTCTTGATTCTTGATCTTTAAAGAAACAGTTATTCAGTTGAGTTATTTAACTAACTTAAACTGATTTGATTCTTGGTCTTCGACTCCTTCGTCTCATTTTCGGCTTCGCTACGTCTCATATTGCTTCCGTCTCATTTTCCTTCCGTCTCATTTTCCTCTTCCGTCTCATTTTGCTTCTGTCTCATTTTGCTTTTGCTTCCGTCTCATTTTTACTTTCGCTTCCATCTCTTTTTGGCTTTCGTCTCATTTTTACTCTTTCGTCTCATTTTTCTTTTGCTTCCGTCTCACTTTGGCTTCCGTCTCATTTTTACTCTTCCGTCTCATTTTTCGCTTCCGTCTCATTTTGCTTTTGCTTCTGTCTCACTTTGCTTTTGCTTATGTCTCATTTTCCTTCCGTCTCATTTTGCTTTTGCTTCCATCTTACTTTGCTTTTGCTTCCATCTCATTTTGCTTCCATCTCATTTTTGCTCTTCCATCTCATTTTTCTTCAGCTTCATCATTATTTGGTTTTCATCAAAATTAATCGTAAAGTCATTTTGACTTAACATAAACAAATTAATTTCTAATTGTTTGCTTTAGGTTCTGGTCGATAAGCACATACATTTCGTATGCTATTTAATAGTTCTTGTGACTGCTCGGTTGAAGCTATCTTCCAGATCGTTCGATAAACAATTGGTAAGTTATTTTTTAGCTGATTGACCCAAATTAAAGGTTTGACTATGTTAAAAAGTTAAAAATTTATTTAGTTATGAGCTAATTAAGTTAGCTAATTTAACCCAACTAACTAATTTTTTAAAATCTCCAGAACATGAGCATTTAGATTGAATAACTGAATTAGTTGATCAAATAATGACAACTGGGTTCTCATAACAATCTACTCTCAGTCTATTTCTTGTAGGTTCTCTAGAATTTTCCCCGCTCTCACTTCTTCACCCGCCTTTTTGACCCTTTTCAACACCACCAAAACCCTATCAGCCACATCCCTAACCTAGACACCATCGTACTTCACCCAAAACCACCCCCTTCATCACCATTTATGCATTCAATACATTACCTAAACCACATCCCTAACCCCAAAACCACCAACCTATCACTGTACTCCATTCAAAACTATCCCCATCACTACCATTTACACATTTAGTACATTAAACCCAAACTACATCCTTAACCTAAACAACATCAACCTGCCACCGTTCTTCATCCAAAACCACCCCAATCATCGCTATACTCAATGGAAACCCTCTTTCCTCTAGTTTTTCCTTCCTCTGGTTGTTGTGAAGTTTAAGTGGGTAGATGCATGTTTGGTGGAAGTAGTGAGATATGTATGGGGTTTTGAGTTTTTGGGATATCGACCGAAGGGTAAGAGAAGGGGTAGAATGATAGTTAGGCTATCCATTAGAATCTAGGCCACTAGCAGTCAGATTGTGGGTCCCCAACCTGAACCAAGTGAACCTTCTAATAAATGAAGTATCTTCTCTAACTCGCTAGGTGAATCTTCGAAGTTTAAATTTTATATAAAGATTTGATCCTTTCAACTTCTTGTTTACCTTTTCATAGGGAATGAGCAAAGGTTTTCAAAATTTGCAAGTTTTATTACTTCAGTTTTGGTATGTAGTCTTTTGATTAACATATAATATACCTATTTTCAATAGATTGATGAACTTTTTATGCAATCATTCATTGTGAAGTTGATGAACAAAGAAGGGAGAAAGGAAATTGAGTCTTTTGTGCATTTCTTGTAAGTTAACACTCTTTAAATTGCACTTGAAAATGCTGCTTGTGACTTTAAAGTTGTTTATGATAGTTTTCCGACTTAAAGAATTGCTTTGTCCAAATTTGTTTACGGATCTGCTTAGCTTGCATAAGAATCAGAACGATGCTCGTAATGGAGTTCATAAGAAACTGGATCCTTAGAAGGTAGCTAATCGATAAGGTAAGCATATATACATTTTTCTGATGGAAAGCTCACTTCCATTCTAGCTTTTGATAAGGAAACTCCTCCATTATTTACTTCATGATCAATTTTTATATTTTTTTGGTTACAAATTCCTTTTGTGTTAATAACCATCTGTTTTTTAACTTATACCTGAAAAATCTTGGTCTCTTCTCAGAGTTCTCGCTTTTGGATTTTCTTAAGGAAGGTGAACCAAATGGAAAACTAGAAAACAGTATGATAGTTGAAACTCATGTTGCATTTTCAGTTAAAGGTAGATTTTGCTATCTTAGAACACGAAGACTACTTTTCTACTGAACAATTGTTTGAAACTCATGTTGGATCCTCATGTTGTTTTTTTCAAGTCAGGTTTGGATAAAGTGGGAGCAGAAATGCCTATCCACTCACCTCAACCTAACAGGTAATTATACTTTGTTGGAAAAATGAGATTTAATGAAACTAAATTTGAGATAGATTTAGTTTCAATAAATGAAGTCTGATAATAGTTGAGATAAATATGAATTTGCTATAATCATTACTGTGTTTCTCTTATATAGTTTTAATAAATGAAGTCTGATAGTAGTTGAGATAAATATGAATTTGTTGGATTGATTACTGTGCTTCTCATATTTAGTTTCATTAAATGAAGTCTGATAGTAGTTGAGATAAATATGGATTTACTGCAGTTTTTACTGTGTCAACCGAAGTATATTATAGGTGTCATTATCTGTTGTAGAAATATGCATTAATTTCCTAGAGGTTGTAGCTACTCTTTGTATTTATTGCATGTAACGCCATTTATAACTCCATTTATTACTCCCAATTGCCCCACTGTCTCTTTTCACCTTTAAAATGGAAAAGTTTAACACAATCTTACATTATAACATCCTTATACGCAAAACTATCCATATATTTCATTGGTACATAAAGTGAAGAATGGTGCAACAGTTCGTCAATCAAATTCTAACTAGTGATATCTTCTTTAGTAAGTTGATTCTCTCTCTTCTTCATAAACACTTATTAGTCACCATAGTTAGTTGTTCTCCTTCATCATTGTTAGTTGTTCCCTGCCCACAATTTTCATTAGGTTGTGCTGGAGAATTGTGATTCTAATAATGGCTACAGGAGATCGAAAGAAGAAATAAAAAACAAAGAAGAAAAAAATGCTTATGTGTTGAGTTTTAATAGTTTTATAATGTCTATAATCATAACCATTGTGTTTTAAAAGTTTTGATCTCCCTATTTATATAGAGATTAGTCTTCCAAATATTCATATTGTTAAACAAAACACGTGAATATTTTGTTTTATTTGACAAACACTCATGTTTTTGAAATGTTGTATCAAACTTTATAAATTTAACACATTCGCATGAATATTTTTTTACTTAACACATACTTATATTTAAAATGATTTTCTCTAGATTTTTTATTCTTCTCCGAATCTTGCTATTATGGTTTCGTAACCATGCATTAAAAATTGATTATTTAATATTTACAATTTTATATTTATATTTTTTCTAATATTATTTAATAGTTCTTTTGTTACCAAAACGAAGTAGTATTTTCTTAAATTATTATATAAAAACAAACAGTAATTTAATAGACAAATATTTAATAAATTTTTTATTTACTGTAAATATGCAATCCTAAAAGGATACGTTCACACGAATATTTTTTATTTGACGCACACTCATGTCTATGAAATTGCTAATCAAATTTGTCAAATTTAGTGAACAAAAAAGTTCCATTATTTTTTATAATGACCTTGTTAATTTAGAACTCTCTCCTATCATTCCACTGAAGCCTAATTTGCAAATATTTTGTGTTATCCCTAGCTCTCTCTTTTCTCTCTTTTTCATTTCATGTTTAAGATGGTTTTCTCTAGATTTTTTATTCTTCTCCAAATTTTGTTAATATGGTTTCGTAATCATGCATTAAAACTTGATTGAATAGTTTTTCTAATATTATTTAATTATTTAATAGTTTTTAACATTATTTAACTATTTAATAGTTCTTTTGTTGCCAAAATGGAGTATTATTTTCTTAAATTATTATATATAAACAAACAGTAATTTAATAGAACAATATTTTATAATATAATATTTTAAATAAAAATTTATTACAATAAAATTTTATATAATTTTTGAATAATGTTCAAAAACATTTTATAATATAATATTTTAAATAAAAATTTATTACAATAAAAATTTATATAATTTTTCAATAATGTTCACATGTTAATTCAATTACTTGTTTTAAATTAAGAGATCAAATAATTTTAAATTAAGTAATTATTAAAAACATGTCGATGATAAAAAGTAATATATTTATTTTGTTGGAATAGTCTAATTGCAACCAATTTAAGTAACTAACTAGTGAAACCAATTGCAAATTGATTAACTAGTATATAATCTTCTCTCATCTTGTGTGATTAGATGGAATCATCTTGAAAAAAGCAAAGGAGAAAGTCAAGGGGAATGATATAGGTAGAGTTTGTTGGCGAAAAGAAACACTTCTTATCTTTTATGACATTTGTAACCAATATATTCAAAGGAGTAAGGGAAAATGCGGTGGAGTTATTTATCAAAGGATACCATGGAAGAAGGTGGAGGAAGAGTTTCACAAAGCAACCAACTTACAATGGGATAAAACTAAGCTTAAAACTAAGTTTGATTAGATGAGAACTAGATGGAATCTTTGGAAACAGTTGAAAAGGAAAGAAATAGGATTAGGATCAGACTATGACAAAGGAACAATTGTTGATAGTGAGAAGTGTTGGACTTTGAAGATTAAGGTTAGCTCATTTTAAGTTATTTTCTTTTAGTTCAATGCTTAATAGTTAGTTAAATATAATTTAATTATTTTTGGTAAGAGAACAATAAGTTTCAAACATTTAAAGAGGAAGGGCTTGAACCTAGGCTTGAATGTAAGTTGGATCAACTTTTTGGATGTTTAGCCTGATGAGAGATTACATTTTGCCCTGTGGCTGACCCTCTACAAGAATAACAAGAATTTGAGAAAGTGTATGTTCCTTCTCAATCTGATGGTCATAATGCTCATCATCAATTGTCAGGCTATCATGATCATGAGAATATAGATGAGATTAGTGGTTTAAACAATTATCATGTCACTAGTGATTAAGAAGAGGTTTGGAGAGAAACTACCACGACCCCTACATCAACTCCTATTGCTACCCCTAAGCTTCATATGATGAAGGGAGTGAGAGAAGAAGATGCAAAAGGGTTTTGGAGAATGATAGTTCATAAAGTAACAAGAGTGTAAGAACTGATTCCACTAAAAAGGTAGGAAGATCTAAAGTATTGTATGAGAGCCTTAATGATATGATGCAATTGATTCAAGAGAGATAGAGTGCAATAATGGAGATGAATACTTTTATTAAGAAAATTTTGAACACAATGAATATTGATGCATCACAGAGTATTAATGCAGGTGTGTCACATCATGATGTTACGAATGATTCTGGAAAACTATATACTTTGCCTGGTTTAGAGACTAAGACTCCTAAATTTTACTTTGCTTGCATGTTGATTGAAGATCTGCAAAGAATGGCCATTTTTTCAGTTTATCAGATGATATAAAGAGAGTTGAATACATAAAGTTTATGTATCAGGATGAAAAAATAAAAAACATTAAACATAGTTTCTATCTATGCATTATTATGTTTAGTTTATTGTTTTTATTATTTGTGCACTTATGTTGAAGTGGTATTTTTTAAGACATTTTGAACTTGGTTACTTATTTTATTATATTATATTATCTTGATAGTAATCTATAATTTTATTACGTGTTATATTATTTATTTCTTTATATTTAGACATATAAGTGTCTTGTTTATTTAGAATATAATTTTACTTGTTGATTTGTAGGTATGGATGATAATGTTATGCAAATTAAGCAACTTCTACATATTAAGCAAATTTTGGACAATGAGAATGAGTTTTAGGATTCAGTGGCTTATGTAGCGGGTTACATGGGTGTGCATTTTTTTAGCCACATATACAAGGAACCATGCATGACCTCCTATCAAGCAAGAGAATTATGGACGAATGAATTATTGAATGGTCATGAAAAACAATGTTTTAATACATTTAGGATGAATAAAAATACATTTCGTCAATTATATATGGTTTTGAAAAACAATTATAGTTTGATACCTTCAGATAGGATGTTTATTTTAGAGAAAGTTGGCTTATTCATTTATGTCCTAAGTAAAAGTTCCGCTAATAGAGATACCCAAGAACGCTTTCAACATTCAAGTGAAACTGTGAGTAGAGTTTTTAAAGAAGTTTTGAGTGTCATGGATGGATTTCAAAGGATATACTTGCATAAAAAGATCCTAAAGTCAAGGAGATTCCACAACAAATTTTCAATGATGTTAGATATATGCCACATTTTAAGGTAATTAAATATGTTCTTCCTCTCCTTCATTAAATTTTTACATTGAAAAATGTTGTTCTGTCATCGTAAGATCATTTTTTTATATTAGAATTGCAATGGAGCTATTGACGGTACACATATAGTGGTAGTTATTGCAAAGGAGGATCAAATGAGATATAGAGGACAAAAAGGAATAACGACCACAAATGTATTCGCAACATATGAATTTGACTTACTATTTACATATGTTTTAGCTAGTTGGGAGGGATCAATACATGATTCTCATATTTTCCTTGATACAATCAGTAATCCGAGACTTAAATTTCCAAAACCATCGATAGGTATATAATTTATACTTTTTATGATAGCATTTATACTAATTATATTTCCTTTATGGACTCTTAGGTAAATATTACTTGGTTGATAAAGGCTATCTAAAAAGAGAAGGATATTTGACACCTTAACTAAAGAAAAGGTATCATCAATCGGAGTTTTGTGGTGTAAATCTAAGAGGATCTTAAGAAGTTTTTAATCGAGCTCATTCATCATTGAGAAGTTATATTTAGAGGACTTTCGGTGTTCTTAAGGCTTGATGGACGATATTGGCGAAAATGCCTAAATGTTCATTGATGGATCAAAATTGAATAATTTGTGTAGCTTTTGGGTTGCATAACTATATTAGATGAAGTAAAATTGGCAACCTAGCTTTTAACATTGATAAGTGTAAATTGCATCATATTTTAGGGTTTAGTTTAATATGTATTTAATTGTCTATTCAATCGTTTAATATGTGTTTAAGTTAGAATTGTGTTAGTTTATTAATCATTTATGTATAAGTGTTTTTATGGGTTAGCACAATTCTTTGAACTTAAATATTATGTTTTTAAGGTACCTTGATGTGTTTATTAGTGTTTCATGGTCAACATCAAAGAATAGAGAAGTTTCAGAGACATTCAGGTCGAAACAATGGTTCAGAAAAGCACCAAAGTTGGTCGACGATCGTGACCTGCATGCCACGATCGTGACAGAAGGCTCAGATGTGGCCACTGTCATAGCATACAAGACCACGGTCATGGCTTGCATTGAGCAGACATGTAGACATTCAAAAACATCTAGTTTCGAGGGAGTTTTTGGACCTTTCAGACCCTAGAAAAACCTTAGGGCTTCTCGGAGCACAAAGGATATTTTAAGAACAAGACAAAGAGGAAGAAGAGGGCTTTGGCATCAGCCACTTTTAAGAAACCTTAGAGAGAATTCATCGAATGATTGAGAAATGGAAGAAGGAAAAGAGAAGTAGAGAAGAAGCTGACTCAACATACTTCTTAGATCAGGAGTTTCCTGACATTGCTATCTCCCACCATCCGTTTAGATCGTATTTCCTATTTATTTTTAGTTTTACTATTGTATAAAATTGGGAATAATAGTTTGACGATAGGATTTTTCAATATTGAGATGTTCTAAACTCACCTTTGGAGTTTTATCTTTGAATTAATGAAATATGAATGTTTATGTGTTTATTGAATTTGTTGTGGTTTAATTCTACAAGTTCATAATTTGATAACAAACTGAGAGGATGAATTGAATGAAAATAATTAAATTGGGCTAACGAGAGTTAGGTGATTTAATAAAACAAGAATTAAATCAAATCGGTGAATTATGTGAAGAGAGATCTTGCACAGATTTTTGATAGTTTATTAGAAAACTTCAAAACTAATTAAGGTTTTGAATAGGTTGTTAATTGAGAAATTGCAACTTCTATAATCTGATTAGGGGTTTTGTCACGATCTCGTATCACATCGGGCCTATGACAACCACCCCATAATCGGGATAAGCAGACTCACGATGTCTTTAATCCGATTATGCAAGGCTAATTGAATATCTATTCTTTTCTCTTTTTCTTTTTTTTAAAATTCGGGCAGCATAACTGTTGTGTTTTAAAAATCCCAAAAAGCTGCAAACAATTTCAAACACACTTCTATATTCACATCCAACCACAACTTCAGGACTTTAAAGGCCACTCAATGCAATTTCAATAACAGTATTAAAAGTTCATACATAAAATCATTTATAAAACACCAGATAGTCAAAAGTTAATTTACAATATCGTAAAGCATAACTACATAAACATAGTTCATGAGCCACTACACAACAAAAGTAAAAACTAAGAAACTAACCACGTGTAGTAATACCCCAAAATGTTAAAAGACCCCACAATTCACTCAGAGCTTTAAACTCACTAATTAACCTGCATGGTTGGAAAGTGGAGGGGGTGAGTACACTAGGTACTCAGTGAGCAGGAAAAGCATATATGACAAATAGAATTTGATTCATACCAAGACGGTGTAGTTAACCTATGAAATGAATATATATCACATAGAAAACACATAGGCCCAACCTATGACTCAACGTATACTGGTTAAGAACCATATAGGCCTGGCCTATTAACTCACTCATCCGATGAACATAGATTCTAATTCCAGTACACAAAAGCATAAAAACATCATATATATAAATCAAATATCGATAAGAAAACCAATATCAAGATAAGTCAAAACAATCATGATTGACACCACTAGTTAGCCAAAACAATGTGCACACCCATCCATACTCGATGTTGACTCAACTTTCATTCATGGTGAGTCTGGACTATAGTCAATAAGAGCCATGACCTCAATCGACAAAAGCATCATGACCCTAGGTAATGACCTCGTCGGTGTCCAGACCCTAGGTGTGAAATCACTCACGAGTCCCATAGAAAGGTGTCGATATGGTGACTCGACTTTCATGTACCAGCGTCAAAGATACAGCGATCGCTTAATTGGTTATGCCTAGCACATGATTGGACAATCATTTTCTCACCAATCACAAAAAAAAATCATATCCAATTATTAAATATAAAATCAAGTAAGGCACCATGTCTTTATTTATCAGTCCAACTGATAAAATAAAACCGTGCCATGGCTTTAAGCTAAAAGAGAACAAAAACATGCAACATATATGACTCGATTATGCTTATGTAAATTCCAAAACACTGTTTTATGCCATAAAAGTCATCTTTTGCAATCCAAGTGCAAAGTTATTCAAAAATGTAGTTTTAGAAAATATTTTCTTTTAAATTTCAAGTTCAGATTGGTGGAAAACAATATCATTTCTCAAAAAACATAATAAAAACATCAGTTGCACTCTAAGTGTAAAGAGTTATTAAAAACAATGTCATTTATTAAATACTTAAGCATATTAGCATCTATTTGAAATTCAAGTCTACCCTACGTTGCCTAGGTTCAAAATTCACATACAAGTCATCATGCTTGTCTTAGAATGTTCTAATCCTATTTGAGAAATATGGTCTCCCCAACTCACCTCAAAGAAGATATACTCTCTCTTAACTTCAACAATCCTCGGTACGAGCTCCCTAATTCATGACTCCCGAGCCTTTATACATAAAAAGACATACAATGAAATTACTACTTAAACATAAATTTCATATTTATACACCATCACATTAGCTTCTCTTTTGCATTTTCTAAGGCATTTAATGCCTTTAATACAAACTTACTTATTTCATAACATAATTAAGCACATCTTTATCCAAGCATATTAGGCCATTATTCATCAATCTAAGCAACAATTTAAGTTTACTTTAAGTAAACATGAAAGCCTCTTTCCAATGCACATCATCAAATCCTTAAATCCTAAGCCAAGTTCACTTAGGCATTTTATCAAACACCTAATGTGTATGATTTTCAAGTCACATTTCCAAGACTTTATCATAATAATTCATGCTCCTATCATGTCATAAAGTAACACTTCCAATCAATGACACAATCCACCACTCCATTCAAACTGATTTCCTTCATTTAAGATACATTTTATCAACTGCACAACTCATTACATTAATCCACCTCTTCTCCATCATTTCGACCTAAACTTAACCAACACACATCTTCTTCATTATTCATCATCAATTCACATCATACATATATAATTAACACCATATGATTCATTTAGACCATCAATTTCAAAAGATATTCAAAATCCACAAACTTTCACCTAAAGGGGACAATTTTAGTTTTGACTTAAAGAACCCTCTCCATGACACATTTCATTCATCTAAACCATGTTTCATGCATATTCAAGCATGGAGAACAACATATCTTAACACCAAACTCAAAATCATAATGTAGAGAGAGATGAGACAAAATTTACCTAAACCTTCCTTTAGTGATATCTTCAAATCCTTTGAGAATTTCTCAAATCTAATGATAGATTTGAGTTCCTTGACCCCAAATTAGCTTAGAACACCTTGGTTCGAGTTGAACAACCAAAAAGAAGGGTGAATTTTGATGATGGCCAAAACTTCCTCTTCTTCCTTTATTTTCTCCTTTCTTCTCCATTCTTTTAATTAAAATAAAATGTCTTAAGTCCTTAGAAATGTGATGCACGGCCATAAGTGAAAGAAGGATCTAGAATATTGACTCTTCTTTGACCAAATGGGGTGAAATTACCATTTTGCCCTTAGCTTATGTGAAATTACCATTTTACCTTCCAAACTTTCCTAAATTTGAAATTAAGCCCAAAGTTTAGAAATCTCCAAAACTTTTATTTTTATTTTGGTCCTTGGACTTTTGGAAATAATAATTAAGCCCCTTAACTTTATAAAATTACACATTAGTCCTCCAAAAATTGAAAAATTACGTTTAAGTCCCTTAACTTTTAACAATTTGCAAACAATCTCTTATGTATATCAACTTTCCCAATTAAGCTTTCTAAGTGTCCAATAAGTCTATAAATCATGTCTAATCACATCTAAGGCATTAGAACACATTTAATCTAACCACCATGGTCATGTCCATCTAATGGACTCGATTTTTTCACACTTAAGTTATATGTTGGAAATCTCCAAGATTTCACATACCAAAGAACTCTAAGTTCATGTAAGGGCATATAACATTAAAAATCATTGACATACCTACCAAAAGGATTCAAATTCATCTTTGAACTCATATTCAACCATGTATATATCAATATATAGTAGAATCTCCAAATATAGAACAATTACCAAAGGGCTCAGAAAGTTTGGCGTTACGGGTTTATCATTTAGGGTTAATGGTTATAACTCAAGAGAGTAATCAACCCTAGGATCATCTAGAATCAATAATCCAGTAATTCATAGTCAGTTAGGTTAGCATTAAGGATAGGTAAAATTTCCTTTCTCTCAATTGGTATTTCCTTTAGGTTGATTCTTGGGTATGTGTTGTAATTGTTGAATTATTAACATTTTTATGATTGATTCTTAATTTGATTTGATTGATTAAATTGAATTCTCGTCTTAGTTTCGTTACATTTTGAATTTTTGTGAATTGTTTTGACCTTAGATTTTAGCATTAGATTATCCCTCTTCATGGGATCAACACCGTAGGTACTATGCTAACAATCCATGCACTTGTGGATTATCAAAGGTTTTATTAAAACTTATACATATCAACACCCGAACAAGTTTTTGACATTGTTGTCGAGGAGGCAGTTAGTTTAATTATTTAAATTAATTAGTTAGTTTTATTTTTATTTTTTATTTTTGTCTCTTTTTATTTCTGAATCCATGCTCTTTCATGATCACAAGAGTCACGAGAAGTTTGAATTGTGCAGTTGAAACCTTATAGTTAGACATAACTTTATTAGAATGGTCCATTAGGAAAGCTCAGTATAAAGAAGAAGAAGAAATCACAAAAGCAATAATGACCGAGGAATTTTATCAAGATTTAGACCACAAAGTGAACCAAGGATGTCATCAAAGAACCTTTAAGGATTTCATAAGACCAGGGTTCAATGCGACTAACCAAGGAGTAGCTAGGCCACCCATACAAGCAGCCTTTTTTGAAATTAAACTAGGCCTCCTAAACATGCTTCAATAGAATGTGCAATTCTATGGACTAACGATTGAAGATCCCAATGGACATATAGTGAACTTCCTTGAAATTTGTGATACCTTTCGGTACCATCAAACATTCGAGGATATGGTAAGAATTAGGCTTTTTCCTTTTATCTTAAGAGATAGAGCAAAGGCCTGGTATCATTCTCTCAACCCAACCAATGTCATAACTTAGGATTAGTGCCTTTAGACAAGTAATTTCCCCTTACTAAGACCATGAAGAATATTAAGGAGAATACCAACTTTCAGCAAAGTGATGGGGAATCGATCTATCAGGCATGGGAAAGATATAAAGATTTATAATGAAAATGCCCACATCATAACTTACCTAAGGGATTCTTCTTGTAAACATTCTACAATGGAGTAACCCCACATATGAGAGGCACAATTGACACAACTTTAGGAGGATCACTGTTCAGAAAGATGGTAGATGAAGCAAAAAACCTGATAGAGAAGATGGCAAGTAATAGCTGCATATGGATGAACGAGCGAAGTAGAAAAACCACTACTTTCTGAGAACAAAAAGGAATTATAGCTGCTGATCAAATGACGAAGGTGCAAGCTAAAATTGACAACTTAACTCGACAACTCAACAACATGAAGGCTTCGTCCCAGCTTCGGTAAAAGTTGTGCAACTAAAGTGTGAACTTTGTAGACAAATGGACCATGATACAGTGGACTTCTTCTCAATGAAGGATAGCGATCTAGAGTTAGAATATTGAGGAATTTAACACCCAACACTAGGAGTTGTTATGGACAAGGGATACAGTGGACCATGATACAGTGGACTTCTTCTCATGATATAGGAACTCAATATGGACAAGGGAGTGTAACACCCAACACTAGGAGTTAGAATATTGAGGAATTTACAGTGCATTATATGCTTTTCATATTTGAGTACTCATTTATATATGCATATGTATTTTGATACATACAAAATATTTGTACATGCATTTAGTGACATTTTCAGATATAATTGGTTTTATAATTTTGATTAAGATGAGAATTGTGGTTTATTAGTGATGAAAAATTATTTGGAGCATATTATGATTATTTCATAATTTTTGGTGAATTTTGGGAAATTTTTTAAATTTTGGAGTATTTGGATTTTGGACTAGGAAAAATAGACTAATGGTATTTTGCCATGTAGCACTTCTATATGGATGACAAATGGCTCACATGCAGTGGGGCCACCTGTCAATGAGTTTTTAAAACACGATATCACGGTAGGGTAAGACAAAACTTTGTAGCTCCTTACTTCTCTTCGGCTTTGCTTTATCTTCACTGAACTTTGACCTTCACCTTCACTGTTAATGATTTTCTAAATAAAGTTAAGTGAAGTTTAAGTGTCTGAGTTCTGTGAATGAGTTTGAAGATGATTTAAATATTGGAAATGAATACATGCATAAGTTGTGAATGAAGCAAATTCAGTGATAGTGATGAGAAAGATGAGTTGATAATAATGTACAGTGGAATGTGCAAGAAGTGAAATATCGATTTGCATGTAGTTTAAAGAGAAACTTATTGAAGTAGACCAAAGTAGAAAATGAGGTGGGTGAGAAGGATAGCTTTGGTGATGTTATGAATATATTAAGTGAGATTTAGTGAATTTGAAGGCATGCAGAAAAATATGAAGTACAGTATTTATGTAGGAAAAGAATAGTATGTGAGTTTTGGATTTTGGTGACTATGATGAATCTTGAGTTTTGGGTTGTATGAGAGTAAGATATACTAGAATAGGAGTAGAATCGTATGGCTATAGGTTCTATTTTAGTTTATGGACTGACATTGTTACAACTTTAACAATAGAGAGAGAAAGTTAAAGATGGTAAAATACATATATGATTTCGAATTTTGAAGTTTGAATTTTTTATCTTGAATTTTGAGTTTTTAGTATAAGATAAGTTTCAAGGGTGTAAAATGAAGAGAATATGAATTAATGATGGATTAAGATGAAGAATTAAGGATTCCAAGAATGAAAGAAGAAGAAGAAAATATTCGGTAAAGAAGGAGGATGTCGAGATTGTGCTTCTGCACGATCGCGACTTTGCTAAAGGGGATGACGAGTCACGACCATGCTTCTGTATGATTGTGACATCACTAGTCCATCTGGAATGTCCTAGTCGTGCAGGCGCACGATCACGACTTCCATATTTTCTGAAGGTGGTTATTTTTTGAACATACTTTGATTTTTTTATTATAACTTCTTCTCTAGACATCTAATTGACATGGGAATTGAACCAATATACTCATAAGAAAAGGAACATCTGAAATATATTGATTGAATAATTTAAGATGAAATTGTGACTATATTGAAATATGATAACTGGGATGATTTTACTAAAAATACTTAGTTATTTTGCTTATATCTAGACCTGTAAATTTCCAAAGGGGTTTATTATTGATTCTGATTAAACTAGAGACATAAGGCTACAATTATCCTGAATTGTTTAAACTATAATTATGGTTTTAATAATTCCAAAATCAGTTTTGAAGTTGAGTTAAGAATTATGTTGTAGTTTCAGAACAGTTTGAAGTCTTTTGAGTATAACTTTCAGTATATTGAACCAAATTATATGATCTTGGAATTAGTAGAAACCTAAGACAAAGGGGGAAAATTGTATAGAAGGAAGTGTTGCTTAGCTATTCCATTTGCTTGATCTAAATGATCATCCAAAGTAGACCTGAATGTTTGTTTTGAGGAAAAATCTGGAATAGTGAATGAGTGTATGAATTCTGGAAATTTTGGAATACAATTGATGTTTACATCAATTTAGTAAGGAGATATACGCGGGAATATGTTATTGAACATGCATGTTATATGATATATTCTTAAATTTGCTTATTTAGTTACATGAACAATTTGGTAATATGAAATTGTATTTGAATGTATATAGAAGAGCAAGTAGAGCGGCCATTTTTAGATATCGCCGGAACTTCAAGACATTAAGCAAAAAGGAGCGACTGTCAGTAATCTTTAGGACGCTCAAATTTTATTTTGTTCTTTTTAGTACTGAATTGAATTGTGTTTTATGTTGATTGTGTTCTGAACCTTGGGATAATGAATGTCTGAAATGTTTGATGGATGTAAATATGATTGGCTAATTATTATGCACATGAAATGAACTTGTTTGGTTTTGTAACTATCAAGTCCTAGTCGTGAGTAAATATGCATACCTAGAAGGGTCTATAACTACTTCTGTGACACTTCGATGTTGAGGTTTCGGTCTCCCTCTATGACACTTCGATGTTGAGACTTCGGTTTCCCTCTATATAAGTCCCGTTATCCAATTCTGTTCATGGATTTACAATCTATTTCATTTTATACTTTGATCTCTGATAAGCTTTGATAAGAAACAAACCATATTTTTTGATTTGATAGGTTAACGCCCTATTCTGAAAATATGTTCCGTATTCTATATGTTTTGTTTTGCTATTAAAATGTCTAACTTTAGCATATGAAGTGTTTTCATTAATAAATCTTATTCTGTTCTGAATTTCAGTATATTGAGATGCTTTTGTATAATATGATTTAGCATCTATTGATGACACATAGTTTAGTTATTACTCACTAAGCTATATACTTAGCACGGAGGATTTGCCCCATATAGGTTCAGAGGGAAGGATATAAGGATTGGGACAATTCAACCGCTTTTGCTTGTCAAAATGTATTTTGAGTTTTGATTTTTGGCTCGTATTTGAATTTGTATGAAGGTTTGTAATAATCACAACACAAGTTGGTTTCTGAACTTATGATATGTAATGTATGTTTGTTTCAGTTGGTGGAAATGCATGTAATGAATTATTGGTATGTTTTGAAATGCTTCTGTGTCGCAATGTTTGTTTCTATTTGTAACTCTGGTGTGGCACTCCCTTATCCTCCTAGGGGGTATTGGGGCACCACAAGGAGGGAGAAGCAATCCCTACTCCAATATATAAAACATTGGGTGGAAGAATCATCCTAACCTCTCGTTGATGAACAATATTGGAGGATAGTTTAGACCTCAAGGACATCTGGACTTCCAACAAGATAAACCAAGCTCAATCGGATCCAAGTTGGATATGATTTTAGATAAAATTTGAAAGCAAATTCGAGCAAGTCACTAAGAACCATGCCTCTTCAATACACAATTTGGAGGTCCAAGTAGGTCAATTAGTGGAGGCAATTTCTACTTAAAATGTGGGAACCTTTCTAAACAATATTGAGTCTAATCCAAAGGAACAGATCATGGCCATTACTCAGACCCAAGAAAAGAAACTTGAACATACAAAAGAAGAAGGAAACAAAGGAGAAGGAAAAGCAATTATAAAATTCCTTCCAAGTGATCTCGTAATTGAGCTAATCGAGGAACCTCGATCTCAATTTCCTTACCCTATTTTAACTCAGCGGAAGTCAAATTTGAGTAAGGCAGTGAAGAATTCTAAGGAGGTTAAATTAAACAAGGTTAAGGACATACGAAACATCTACAAACGAGGCTCACACTAAAGGAATCAAACAAGAAGAAGGTTAAGGAGCGCATAGTGGTAGAAAACCCTAATATAACATAAAAGAAAGAGGACCCAAAGGGTTTTTACATTCCCTGTAGTATCAATGGAGTGAAAATAGGCAGGTCATTCACAGATTTAGGAGCGAGTATTAATATGATATCTTATATTTGTAGTCAAAAATTGGGGTTAGAAGAGTTAGAACCCACAAAGATGCTAGTGAAGACGATAGAGAGAACAGTACATTAGTTGAAGGGGGTTATTAAGGATGTCCCAGTGTATATTGATATTTTTACCTTCCCCATAAACTTCTTTATATTGGATATTAGAGAAGATATGGAAACCCCTATGGTCCTTGGACAACCTTTTTTGGCTACTGCCTGTTCCATAATTGATTTTAATGGGGATGAACTAACTTTGAGGGTTAGAGAGCACAAAATAACCTTTACTGTGTCGAATAAAGATAAGATCTCTCCCTTACTTCCAGTTCACATCAAGGAAATCGATCCTCAACGACAATGAGAAGATATTTGTGATAGCCCGTTTTCCATATTGAGGGTTAAAGCCTTAGGTTGTTGTATATGGCTATATCATTAAGATTTCATTAATTGCATTTCATTCGCATGCATAATGATAGCATACACACATGGATTATGATTTAGTGCATATTACAAAGAGTGTATACGCACTCAATTGATTTATTCCGGGATATGAAAGGTTTAAAATGATCATGATGTGAATTATGTATTATTTATGTCTTGAATTTTGGTTTGATTGATTACAAGTAGTAGATTTGGAATTAATTAGTACAATTGGAAAATTGATGAATTAAAATGTACATTTGCTCTAGGAAAAATGTCAAGTGATAAGACAAATTGACATATGGAAAATTAGGATGACTAAGCCTATAATTGAGTGACATTTGGCATAGATAAATAAGTGACGCTTGGCATAGCTAATTAATTGAGAAATGGCATTGATCATTGAGTGACAAATGGACTAGTATATGTGTGACAGTTGGTAAGTTATTTATAGGACAAATGGAAGGCATGCCTAGTGACATATGTTAAGGTAATAAGGTGACACCTAGCACCTAATGTGTCAAACTTCTGTAAGAGTAGTTTCAAATTTTTTCATTCTTCCCTTTTCCCTTACTCTCACCACCAAAACTCTCCCTAATTTTGCACCTTGCTTCCATTTTATTCATACTCACTACAAGATCCATGTAAGAAAATCTGCTCAAAGATAGCTATAATCTGCTATCATCATTTTACCTTTGCTGCAAGCATCCTACTTTCATCTTGTACTTGGATGATTTTGCATGCCTGAAGAGTTGAATTAGCTTGAACATTGAGGTGGAAATTTGAGCTAGATGAGTAAGTAAAAGATTGTTCTTTATGGCATGTTATAATAGAAAGTTTATGATGATAAAATTGGGATGAATTGTATAAGATGTTGATGATGAAGTGTGTTGGAAATTTCTGCGTGAACTTGGACACCTTTATATTGTGTTCTTAATGTATAAAAACAGAAAGTTATAGGTTGTTTTTATAGATGAATTAGATTGGACTTTGAGGTATAATGAAGGTGAATTTATATTAAAAAATGTGCTAATATAGTGATCTTGAAATGGGAAAGAACTAGGACTATATTTATGATCAAATGAATGATAGTTTCTATTTTAATTTTAATGCATGAAAGACCATAATTTGTGAGCTACCAAATGAATGTTTTGAATTGGAAATTGGATATGGAATGGATGAGGAATTGAAATATAATTAAGTTATAATTGACGTATAAGTGATGGACTATGATGAAGATGTGTGAATTTCATATGAAGATGAGAAAAGCTGGAAAAACTTTAAAGAAAAATTTTGGTGAAACTTCAGATTACTCATCCCACGATTATGGGAGCCACATAAGCTCCATCCCACAATTGTGGACAATTCTAGGAAGTGAAAAAAAAATTGTTTTGTGTGATGGTTAAACCATATAAGGGTAAGTTATTTCATTTAGGTGCATTTGGACTTGATTGGGGCTTGAAACGAACTTAGAAAATTGCTTGATTAAGTGATTAAGTGTTTGAAAAGTTTAGTTGTTAATTGAGGTTATAAATTAAGGAATGGATTGATTGATATCAATGTATATGAATTTGGGAAGTATGAGTTGTTAATGGTATAAAGATGTTCTTATGAATGCAAATATGATTTAAAGGATATAATTAATGAATTAGGTATGATTGAATGAGAATTAGGAAATTGTGTGACTATACAATGATAGGAAAGAATTGATGAATGTATGATTGATAAATTTTGGGTATTCAAACTTGCTTAAGTCATAACCTAATTGAAAACAAGTTATATACAAACTATGATGAATGAATAAGCAAGATTTGTGAATAAAGTTACATACCGGGGAAAATCAATTAAGTATGCATTGAACATAACATGTACACATGTGTATAATTGAGTACTCATTTTCTTAAACAAGCTACTAATTTGTAAATATGTGTGTATTGCATGATATAGAAGCATAAATAGACCGATAACATCCAGACATTGCCTGATCATCAAGGTAATAACTTTTCTGAAGCGTACTGTGAGTTAATTTAGATGTTTTCTAACTATGATTGAATTGTTTTGATTAATGTCAATTATTAAATTGTTACTGATATGATTTTCATAATTTTGGACATTATTGGTCTATAGAGTTTGATATTTGGGGTTGTATTGGAATTGCTTTCTATATGTATGTGAATATGGAAAAGGTGTTCTCAACTGTCTATTGAATGCTAGACCCAGAACCGATAAATACGTTAAATGACTATGCACACTGAATGAAAGTTATTGATAGCATATTATGTGAAATAATGCATTCCATCACATAAATATACATGATCAGATAAAGAAGTTGTGACCTAAGTGACCAATATGAAAAAGAACTTAAAGTTTAGGAAATTTGCACAGTGCGCCACAAGCTCAACGATTAATAAGCCCGGTATTCATAATGGGTACAGGACAATATATAAAATAAGCCGATATTCACAAGGGATATGGGATAGTTAAATAGGCGCTCAATGATAACAAAATTAAAATGCAAGTGGAGTCTCATATGAATTGCATATATATCTTTATATCATGTGAATAATTGCAAAGAATGACTAAATTGAGTTAATTTAATGATATGTTGTGTTTGTGTACATATGGATGATATGAATGATTGAAATGAATGATTAGATTATTCTAAAATAACTATATGAAATGTTTGTATATATAACGGGCTTGCTGAAATATGATGTATACTATGATCAAGTGATATATAGGATTTGATTTTGAATGATGTAAGATATTGTATGAACTGTGTTATACACTTGTGATGTTTATGTTCTGTTTTGAGTTAGCACATCAATGATGATTCACTCACTGGGTTCACAAAACTCATCAAAAGTGCAAATGTTGATTTTCAAGTACTAAGGAGACCTAGCTTCTAGGGCAATCTAGTAGTAGTCTAGTATTATCGATTTTGAAAACAAGAAATGGCTCAAAGGTCTAGTCGATTGATTTCTGAGGAGTTTAGATAAACGTTTTTGCTTAGTTTCTCATTTCATTGAGAACATTTTGTATAGAATAGTAAACTCTCGGTTGTTTTTGTAATGTAAATATATGGATTATAGAATGTAATGACAATGTAAGCTTATGTTTGTGAATGAAATGAGGAAAATTTAGTCTTTTGAATACTTGTGTACTATATAATGCCATAATAAGTGAATATGATTGCTCTAACATGCCATTCTCATGGGGTATGTTCTTGAATGTCCTCTGGATGTTCGAGCATATACTCTATGATTGTGGGGTATTACAATATTGAGGACCCTGGGAATGTTTTTAAAAAGAAATGATTGCAAAGGAGAAAGCGAAGGAAGGTGAAGTAGAAGGAAGGTGGAACCTAAAACATGGTAGCTCATATGCAAATCGTAAGATTAATGACTACGCTACCATTACACTTTTCATTTGAACCACCTTGAGCTCAAAAAGAGCATCTAGCTACCAATGTTAAAGGAAGTGTTGCATGGGAGATAACCAATGGATTGTTAATTTCATGTTATTTCCTTTTATTTTTATAGATAGTTTGAATTCCATAGTTAGGTTATTTCATTTCCAAATAAAATCAGGATGGTATAAGACTTCAATATGAATTAGATGATCGAGGATGTTAGCAAAAGAGAGGTGAAAGAGCTATAAGAGTTAAGAAGTGATCCCAGGAAAGTGTAGAAGGAAAAAAGAAGATAAACTTAGAATTGGTGGAAAAATTACAGGCCACAATCGTGGCCTACAGCAGGGTAAAACGAGACACGCAAATTTCAGTTTCATTTTTTTCCATTTTACCCTCTATTCACCTATATATTCATTTCTTCGCTTTTTCACTTACTTTTATTTTAACTTTATCTCTCTAAGTTTAGAACCTATAAACATTCTCACTTCTCTTTAACCAAATTCCAACTTCCGCTTTATTCCAACTCCACCTACTTGCAAGCTAGTATGCTACGCATTAAGTAGTTAGTAAAGCATGATCAAATCATCGGGATGAAACTAAGTCTCAGGACAAGGGAAAAGGAATAAGGCTGTAGATTTCAAAGCACCCTTCCTGATTTACACAGATGAGGAAGGTATTTGTTTCCAATCCCTCAATGCTAAACAAATTGTATTCCCGAAACATCTTGATTTTGATATACTTAATAGGCCAGAACTGTGGGATAGGGTAGAGAACTTAGCAGAAAGAATTCAGTAGGCGAAGTTCATACACTTCCAATATCCTATCTATAAGGAGCTCACTCTAGACTTCTTCACTTCCCTTTATTACGAACCTATTAACCTTGAGGAAATGTGGTTTAGGTTATGGGGATGAAATTATGAGCTGAACATTGAAATCATATGTGATATTTGTGGGTTCCCTGAGTCTTCCATTATTGATTAGCATGATGATTTTCGTGCTTCTCGCTATTGGAATGAGCTCACTGGGTTAGAATGATTTGACACTAAAAATGCCCACAAAAACATCATAAAAACTCATAAGCACTTTTTATTGCACAAATTCATTTATCAAATGATTTTTTAGAAATTATAAACCAACAAGTGCTCAATAAAAGAACTTTTTCTATTGTGGTGCATGGATCACAATATCCCAATGTACAGCTCCACACATGTATTGAACGTTATTATTGCAACTCTACATAAGAGGAGCAACATTTTGGGTATGGGGTACTTGGTTTCTTCCATTACAGAGTATTATTGCTTGGACTGTAGTGGTTTAACCGACCACATCCTAGATTTTCTAAATCACCATCATCTATGGCATGCTAAAATCCTTAAGTCCCATAACATGGAACTCTGGGATATCAGCCAATAGACTCATGTGAAAATCAGGGTTAGTCAGGCGAGTCCGAGCATAACGCCGTCTCAGCAGGCAGAAGAGGACTCAACTATTGAGGAGTCTGAAGAGGAAGAAGACACCGATGAAACAAGCTATAAGAAAGTGCTCAATACAATCTCCGCGAGCACTAAGGTAATTATAGATACACTTACGGAGAACTTTATAAGAATGAAAGAGATGCCCTGAACACAACGACATTAGAGCTAGGTTATATGTCATATGAATCATTACTTCGAGGCTCAAGGCTTTATTTCTAACCCTTTCTTTTTAAATTTAGTTCTTATTTTATTCTTGTTTTACTTTAATTTATGTTTCTTTTTGCCACACATGTTTTTTCCCCTCCTTCTCACATTAAGGAAAATGTGTTTTTGAAATATGGGGAGGGTTATGAGTTTTGCTTTGAATGTGATTTTTGCATATTGTATGATAGTTTGTTAGGTTGCATTTTGTGAATTGTTTGAATGTGTCAATGGTTTAGATGTATTGAAATTTATTTAATTTTGAACATAGTCTATTAGGTTGTGAAGAGTCATTAGCTCACAAAATTAGTGAATTGTGTTTTTTGGCTAAATATGCAAGTTAATTAGGATTTAATGTGTTTGTCACTGTTTAAATTGTCACATTCATTCATAATTTTATTTCTTTTGACTAAAGTAGCTTTACTAGTATTTTTCATGAAAACAAATAGCTTAAGCAACAAGGCATCCAATAAAAAATTGTTAGTTAATTTTAAATAAATAACTATTTTGTTGGCCTTGGGTTATGAATAGAGCTGGTAGCTAGTTGAGAACATCAGGTAGTTGAGTAACAAGATCAACACGCATCACAAATGTGTGCCTTCGCATCAAAAGGCTATAATGACATTCCAACCAAGCAACTTAATAAAAACATAACTTAGTCGAGTAACCAGATCGAAATTCATCATCAATGTTTGCCTTCAAGTAAAAGACTAGGTCCAAGTTTAAAAAATAAAAAATGAAAAAAATTCTAATAAAACCTACCGAATTTGTAAATAGCTTGACTTTTCATAAAAACGTACTTAGGAGTAATTACAGAGTTTGAATGACCAAAGAATTATTAATGTGTGTGTACAATTGAAAAGGGTGAGTAACTTGACATTTGGGTTTTGATTAATATATATGTTTAGTCTAGAGCCCCTAGATGTGGATTTTGCATGTTAATGATTTGAAATAACTTGAATGATTATGTTTAAAGTTAAATCTATTTCATGAAGTTAAAGCCATTGTATCATTATTGCATTGTGCGTCTTGTGTGTGGATGTCGATAAGTGTAAATTGCATCACATTTTAGGGTTTAGTTTAATATGTATTTAATTGTTAATTCAATTGTTTAGTATATGTTTAGGTTAGAATTGTGTTAGTTTGTTAATTATTTGTGTTTAAGTGTTTTTATGGGTTAGTACAAGTCTTTAAGCTTAAATATTATATTTTTAAGATATCTTGATGTGTTTGTTAGTGTTTCAGGGTCAACTTCAAAGAACGGAGAAGTTTTGGATGCATTCAGGCTGAAACAATGGCCCACAGTCATTGCAGAACAAGCCACGATTGTGATAGAAGCACTAAAGTTGGCCCACGATCATCGCCCATACACCACGATCGTGACAGAAGCCTAAGATAAGGCCCACGATCATGGCCTATATGCCACGATCGTGATAGAAGACTCAGATGTGGCCTACGATCGTTGCTCGGGCAGACACGCAGATACTAAAAAAGTCAAAATTTGAGGGATTTTTTGACCTTTCAGACCCTAGAAAAACCTTAGGGCTGCTCAGAACACAAAGAATATTTTAAGAACAAGATAAAGAGGTAGAAGAGAGCTTTGGCATCAGCCACTTTCAAGAAACCCGAGAGAATTCATCGAGAGAATGAGAAAGAGAAGAAGGAAGAGAGAAGTTGTTGGCCCCTGAAATTTTTTTTTTATTATTTAAACATGTCTAAATTATTTTGAGGTGTTAGTGCTTAAAGAAATGGAAATTAAATGATGGATTAAGTTTAAATTAGAGTTGAATTAGTTGTTAGAAATTGAAAGGAATAAAATGGCTTGAGGGCAATTTGGGTAGTTCACTTATTTGTGCCAAGTTAAAGGTTAAGAGAGAGGGGCTTTGTGGTCTTTTTAATGCCATTAAATGAAGAAGGAAGGACTTGATTGTGTAGTAGCCGTATGGTGAAGGAGAGACATGAATT
>JANIJH010121162.1:0-24487 GCA_024520975.1 Erythroxylum areolatum | reverse complement strand
GGACTCTGAAGAATACCCCGTTAGGCCAACGGGAGTATACACACAGCATTCAAGTGAAGGATAGAGGTCGGAATCAGTTTGCGTATGCATTAGTGTTTTCTTATTTCTATATAAAATTTTGTATTATGAACTTTTGTGCAAATGGTTATGTCATTTGTAAAGTCAAATTGACTTAAGTGCTTTGTATTTGTGGAAAGGGCCCAGGTGGCTATTGAAATTATTATTGACTGTATGTGATGATTGGATTCCGCATAGTGTGTGCTTGTGATTTCAAAAAAAAACTATACTGACTTTTGAATGATTGAGTGCATTAGCACGCCACCCTCGTGGGGTACAGACTCGGATATCACCATCGATGTCAGGTTCGGGTCTTGCGGGAGTTGAGTGCTACAGAGATAATGATGTATTGAGGATAAAAATGCCCATTAAAGCTTTGTAAAATTCTTATATTTTGATGTTAATGAAGTATGTTTGTGTTTTGCTGATGATATGTGAAATTTGTTCATTGCATTTTTCAAGTTTTCCATACGGGTGAGAATTTGTGTTACGGCTTTGAGGGAAATACTATATTGATCTAGGCTGACTTGGATGAAGTTGTCTTCTTAGAAGTTGTAGATTATTTTTCTAGATTTCCAATGATATATAGTATGAAATTTTTGGACATTGGAGTTGAGAGATATGATTATTAGAAGTTTATGATGTTACATAGGATGGGCTTTTAGCACAGGTACCTTATTTTGAAATTTTGACCCTTATAGAGGCAAAAATTGTTTTTAAGTTCTACATGGAATTTGTATATCTAGAAGTCTTCTTTAAAACAGTCTTTGAATGACCTTAAGCCGATATTTTTAGTGAAAGTTATGCTCTTTTTTCTAAAACAGGTCTGGAAGGAAGTTGAGTATAATGAACTATTTCAGTCTAATAACAGTCTGAAAGTATGTGGGCTATAACTTTTGGATTTTTGCTCCAAATTGCATGATTTTGGTTTCATTAGAAACTTAAAACAATGGGGAACAAATGTTCTGAAGAAATCAATTTGAAATTCAAGTTTAAAGTTTCCCAAAATATGTTTGAAAATAAGAGAAATGAGTTCGTTTTTTATGTTTGACTGGTGTGGGCATGCCACCTTTATAGATACGCGCTAGATGTCACGTAGGACGTGGGCACGTGGCTCACAAGGGAGGGGTCCCAACAGAGATTGTTGCCCACATCACAACAGATCAAAGCAACTTCTTATCCAGTATTTCTATGAAGGATTGCTACCTATGGAGAGGAGTTTGGTCTATATGGCGAGTAGTGGGGTGCTATACAAGAAGACTCCTATAGAAGCCAGGATTTTAATTGAGCGCATGGCCACTAATACTCAACAAGTCAACACTCGTAATGATTTTTTCCATATAAACAAGGTAAGTTCTTCATCTATCAAACATCGTTTAGATGAGCTAATGGCCCTACTTTGTAGTCAGTAGATTGCATTAGCTGTTAGTTGATTTTATTAGCAGTTAGCTGATCATGGATTATATTAACTAATTTGACTAGCTGATAACATCAACTATTTATTAATGACGTTTAGTAGAATTAGTTGATTAATATTAGTTATTTATGTATAAAAAGACTTATGAGGGCATGAATTAAAAAAATCTTATTTCATTATGACTGATAGGGCAAAGGGATATAAAGTAAGTTAATATATATGCATATGTTTATGTTTAAAAAGTGAAAATATCAAGATATATTTATTTTTAATATACTATTATTTAAAATGTAAATGTACAAAATATTATAATGAAGAAAATACTATTCTTACCAGTTAATATAAGTTATAAATGTTGTAAAATTAGTTTGTTATTTAAAAAATCAATCTAGTTTAAATAAACTTACGTTTAACTTATTATAAATTTATTTTATATTTATTCAAAAAAACATAGTTTAAAGTTGATTCAAATTCGTTGTAAATTTATAGTTTATCTTTTTAATGTTAGTGTCCAATTTTAGTGAAATTGTGGATATCATATCTTTATTTTCATATTATTATCTACTTATTCTTATGTATATAAACAAATAAATAAATATTATGTTTTTAAATATATGAGCTTTATTCTTTCCTAATAATTTTTTTGATTGAAAAATAAACTCTATTATTGTCCTACTTTCTTTAATAGAAAAAAGCTTGTGAAGAGGAATAAAATAATTTAATCTTCAAATTACTTTTTAAAATAACTTTGCAAAGTACTTAAATTAAAGAGAAATAAGTTCTTGGAAAGTTGAAGTTAGAAAGAATTGAACTGGTATTTCAAGACTTCTCATAGTGAAAAAGCAAATGTAATTGAGCAAAATTAGCTTATTAAAGTTTGGAAAAAGATCGCAAATGTTCAAAAAGAAACAGACAGGATAGGGGGCCCTTAAACCATAGGTAGGGTCAACTTTGGTTGTGTACTACTATTGGTGGGAATAAAGCAGAAGCATGGAGAAAGGAAAGGCAGCGACATCACCCATTATCCTTTAACAAAATATCAACAAAAGGGGCACAATTATATTTTCAAATATTAAATTTTAGCTGATAGAACAAAACACTGGTGGATGGTAGCTTTTTTTATTTTCAACTGATCAACCAATTACCAAACAACTTCAATAACATTTTGATTTCTCAAATAACTAAATGTAATCAAATGGTTAAACAGTCGTTATCTAAACGAAGACAATGTGTTTCGTTACAAAACTTGCAATTGGACAAGCATAGGTAAAAGCGTGCAAAATATGTGCAAACACAAGTGGTCCGATTGATGGGTGTGCATTAACGCTGTGGGAGGGAATTTTCCTAACCATTACAACCCATATTCCCAGACATATAACCCAGGATGGAGAGACCATCTCAACTTGAGTTATTGAGGAAATAGACAACAGAACTACTTCCCGAATAGGCCACAAAGAGCACAACAATTCCAACTAAGGCCACAAACCTCTTCCTTGAATTCAAGTACGTCTTTGGAAGATTTAGTTAAGTCTCTTACTATTAATACTATTCAATTTCAACAAAACACAAAATCGAACATCCAAAATTTAGAAAGTCAGATGAGTAAGATAACGGCGGCGATCAACTGCCTAAAATTTTAAAGTGGAGGAAAAATGTCATCTTAACCCAAGGTAAACCCAAAGAACGTCAGTGCTATAACTTTAAAGAGTGGTAATGAGATTGAGGTTCCCCAGAGAACCTCACCAAGGATTGCTGATGAAGAAGAAAACACAAAGGTAAACTTGGAAAGCCCTAATATCACTAAGACTAATCCTCCACCTCTTCCCAGTAGATTAACAGAACTGAACAAGGAGGAAAAAGCTAAGGAGATATTAGAGACTTTTAGGAAGGTGGAAGTGAACATACCTTTGCAAGATACAATTAAACAAGTACCGAGGTACGCAATACTCCTCAAAAAATTGTGTACAAATAAAAAAAATGAAAGGTGATGAAAAGGTGATGATGGGTGAGAACATGTCTTCAGTTTTTAAGAAGAAGATACCTCCAAAATGCCGAGATCCAAATGTGTGCACTAGTCCCTATAAAATAAGTAACACTGAGATCAATAGAGCTATGTTAGATTTGAAAGCTTCGATTGATGTCCTACCTCATTCATTTTATGCTTCCTTAAATATAGGACCTATAAAAGAAACAAGTGTTATCATACAATTGGTGGACCGTACTAACTCTTACCTTGATGCTATAGTTGAGGATGTGGTGGATTTTGGAAAAGTCTACATTCTGCTTCAACCTTAAAACCCACCAAGAAAGCTCATTATTCTTAATTAATAAAAGAAAACACTTTTCAAAATTTTAATGAAGAAAAATACATTTTCTAATAAATCAAAAAACTTATTATTCATAAATAAAGAAATAATTTCTAAATAAATTGAATAATAATTCTCTAAACAAATAAATCCATAAATTTAATTTATCTCAATAAAATTGAAATAAATAAACTTTAGTTAAGAAACGTCTTCTTAATTACTTAAGAAATATATTGTTAATGTTAAGGAGTTTAATTAATTAATTTCAATATAATTAAATTTAATTAATTCTATTTCAGAAACAAATTATCTAAAATTTAAATTAGGAATCAATATAATTAATAATCTTAATCAAATTATGAAAAATAATGACTTAATTTTGGAATTGAATTTTTTTGAAAATTTAAAATAATTTAAATTTTTATTTGAAAATTAGTCTTGGCATACTTAATTCCATTAAAGGTAATTTTATCCAAGCTGCCAAATAAGTTTGCTCTAGAGCTAGAATAAGCTTATGCTTGTCCTCAAACAAGCTTTATTCAAACTTAGGACCTGTTTGATTGGATGTTAATTAATGAAACGGAATGGAACGGAACATAACGGTTTATAATATAATGAAACGTGATATAGTGAAAAGTTGTTTGGGAGGGATGGAAGCATTCATAATGTAATATAGTGAAATGTTATTTGAAAGATAGATGGAATAAAATGTAATGTATAATAAATGACTATTATATACCTTATATTAAAATGGTTGTTGTAGGAGGTTTATTAGTTTATTATTAATTATATAAAAATATTATTATTAATTATTTAATAAATTTCATTTTATTTTATGTGATTTATATTTAAAAATAATTTATTTATATACAAATATATAGAAACAATCAAAGAATAATTTTTATATATTTTCCATTTTCATTAATTAAAAATATTATTTTATTATTAATTATATGCACTTTATTATTAATTATATAAAAATATTATTATTAATTACTTAATATATTTTGTTTTATTTTATTCTATGTGATTTATATATATAAATAATTTATCTAAATTTTTATTTATATATAAATATATACAAACAATTAAAGAATAATTTTTAAATATATTTTCTATTTTTCATTAATTATTTAATAAATTTTATTATATTAAATTTTGACTTATATTTAAAAATAATTTTTTACACTTTTTTATATAGAAATATATACAAACAAGAATATATTTTAATAAATTTTTATTAATGAAAAATAGAAAAATATAAAAAGTATTCTTTAATTGTTTGTATATATTTCTATACAAATAAAAAATAAATAAATTATTTTTAAATATAAATTTTTATTAAATATAAATAAATTTTTATTAATAATATAAAATATTATTATTAATTATTTAATAAAATTTATTATATTAAATACTATTATATTTTATTTAATATATTAATATTATGAATTTGTCACAGTTGGTATTAAGAAGAATTACTGAGGGTATATTAGGTAGTATGTATTTATTAGTTTACGTTTCATCCTAAGCTCCCTGAATCGAAGGTTTCTTACTTTTACTGTTTAGGATGGAATAGAACGTAACATAAAACTCTCCACTTCCATCCCATCACATTCCATTCCATTATTAAACCATCAACCAAACAATAGAAGTGTGTTACGTTCCATTCTCTTCCATCCTAAACCCTTCAACCAAACAGGGCCTTAAGGTTCTCCTAATCATGTTTCCAAATAAGCCTATTCTAAATTAAGGAATCCCTTATTCCTAACTAAGAACAACTCGAAACCTAAAGCTAAACACCCTTATAAACTTGTTTCTGAACACCTCCATTTTCTGGTCAAGAAAACCTAACCACCAAGGAAACTTGTTTCCGAACACCTCCATTTTCTGGTCAAGAAAACCTAACCACCAAGGAAACTTGTTTCCGAACACCTCCATTTTTTGGTCAAGAAAACCTAACCACCAAGGAAACTTGTTTCTGAACACCTCCATCTTCTGGTCAAGAAAACCTAACCACCAAGGATCTTCCTACTGCCACCGTCGCTGCAACCATAGGAAGCTAACAGTTAGTCCAGTAACTGCCAAAATTGCAATAGCTATCGACAACTTAGAACATGACATATGATGCCTGGGATATGAGCTTCCCCAATGCTCCAATCCTCAAGCACAAAACCTAAACCAACAAATCATGATCAGCATCCCACCTTATTGAGTTGTAACTCCTTCCTTCACCAATCAATCACTCAATGCCAACGACATCTCCATCCTTATCTGGCTACATTTCACCACTAGTGCACCAGAAGTGCATTGTTAATTACGGTTCACTATCACCATCTATGACTACCCAGATCAGATGCCTCATAGCCACTTTCAAGCTCTACCGCAGGCTGTCATATTGACTAGCTTTCAAATACCATCTCCAAGTGTCTTCAAAAGTAGCATGTCAGCCTATTACAGAAGCCATCATATACCAAAACTAAATACTCAAAAAAAGTCAAACTCTCTCTCTCTAAAAGTTTTCTCTACTCTCTCTCTAAACTATTTCCCGATCTACGCTTCTTAGCCTCCCTTTTCTGGAAAATTCTTTCCATCCACACCCTTCAAGTATTGTTCACGCCTCCTGCACTTGCCAACTCTAGGTAGGCCTTGGAGGGTTGCAACAATGGAGATGCCTATATTGAGAAATCAAGTCGATCACAACGAAATAATCACAAAATTTTTTCGTAATTTTTTATTTCACAAAAATCGAGATCTATTTAATTTTATAAAATAATCAACAAAAATTATAATAAAGTAAAAATTTAATTCATACCTTATTTCGAAACTTGATTTTTATCTTGTTGTATCCCTCAAACTATTCCCGAAATCGATCTGTTTCAACCATTGTAGCCGCACAAATGTTTAGCCTCTAATGGTATTCACATAATGAGTTGAGAGAACTCTATAACTCTTATAGAGAGGGCTAAGCAAGAAGTGCTAGCTCCACCTATTTATAATAAGCTTTGAATTTTTTAGTAATTTAATTGAAATTAAGTTCTAATTTTAATTAAACTTTAATTAGAATTACAAATAATTCTAATTAAATACCAATTATGCCCATATAAGATTTAATATCTCATGTTGATCATTATTTATTAAATATCTCATATTTAATCATCAAGTTTCTCATATTTTACAATCAAGTCTAACTTGATTAAATTAACTTTACTCTCTTCAACCCATTCTATATGTGAGACCCATTAGGTTCTCAAATATGTTGGCAATGATTATAAAGATAAATTAAAAGTCCTTTTAATTTATCTTTAATTCTCCAATTAAACAATTTATAATCATAGATCAAGATTGATGTTTAATAACGCATCATAACTACCCAAATATTTAGGAATGTTAAAGCAATTTTGACTAACCTTTTCGTACATAATTTTTACGTATAATTCAATCCTTTCATCATACAATGTTCCGATTAGGCATAGAGCGTGAAATTAATGTTTACTCTATTTTGAGTCTAATCATATTAGTTCTCCACCATTAGCTATCGATTCAATTAATGACATTTGTAAACTCTCAATTTTGAGTCTAATCATATTACTTCTCCGCCATTAGCTATTTCACACTTCTTGGAAGACTGCTCCCAGTTCTTCCTCTTCTTATTCACTTCATACTTTATATTCTCCAGTTTTCAGCTTGGAGTGCAGCATCTAACAACTGCTATAGTCATAGAAGTTGTGGATCAATACTTTCTCCTTGATCCCCTGGTGAAGTCCTCCCTCAAACTTACGGCACTTATCCTCCTCATACACCACAATATTGGTCACATACCGTGAAAGCTAGGTGAACTTCAGCTCAGCCTTCTAAACTAAGAGGAGCCTATCATAAAAACATAGTAGAAGGAGCCTGTTAAGAGTTCCCATTGACCAAATTTAAAGGATCATCTATTGTTCGGGTAAGCCAGGTTTTAATAAAGCGAATATATAATTGTAATATTATTAGATTTGGAATTCGGTTCTTTGTTTCAATCTCAGCCTACACCCAATTAGACATATTTCATTGAATTATTATTTTTATAACTCTCTTAGCAACTATCGTAGATTAATAACAAGCTTTATTAACCCCATCAAGCTCTACAGTAGAATCGTAGATCAACAACAAGCTCTATTAGTCATAATTAGAACTAAATCCTTCTATTTAGGAGATTGGTCTTACTAGGGTGGTACATGTGTATGCAGGAGTTACAACCTATTCGTTCCACAAGTAGAGTGGTTCTCTACCAATGAAACAGGATTCATCAACCACATATCCCCAGCTGCCTGACAAATTTCTTATTGAACAACATGAGACCTTTGAATGACAAACATGTCATAACTAGAAGCAGTATCGTTAGGTCCATCAGGTAGAGCAGAAGCTGCATGCATAAGGACAACAATTGCATTAAACCATATGGAAGGGAAAAATATCCCAGTGATGGTACGTAAGAGGGGCACATCACCAAAATCCCTACTCTGCATGTCCAGCTGTCAAGATATAACATGATATCTGGAGGTGTTTTCTTGATAAAAACACTTAACAGAGTGAAGGATTTTCTCATTTTGTCGTTGGTCAAATCTAGAAAGGAAAAAGGCCCGGCATATCAATAACCTGTACCTTAATCCCCTAAATAATGCCCACAAAATCCTGACCCTTTGTCGTACCTAAGTGGAAAGCATCAGTGCTGAACTTTACTTCATCAAAAATAGAGCACTTTTACCAACTCCTGTTTTTCCCAAAACCATTATTGTACAATAGAAATCAAGTGGCTCTTGTCCAACTGCCTTAAGCTGCTCTGCCATGGCACTTGCACGATCAAAACTAAAAGCACCAACATGGCCCCCATTCCTCCCCCACGGCTGTTCCGCTAACCCCAACCTATATAAAACTTGCGCCACAACAACATTATGTGGAGTCTGCCCAAGCCTATGAGCAAGTCACGAAAATTTGACCCTTATCATCTAGAGCTTCTCACGTGTTTCATCATACTCTTGTCTCCCCATTAGTATTATCATCAACCTGTTGGGATTGCACATGAGAAACATTTCCATTAACAAGTGGTGGCTACATTTCCCTAGGAACAGGTTCCAAAAGTGGGGCAACACGCCCAAGTCTAGCTGGGCAAGCAGGTAGGTTGGTGTAACTAACAGATCTTCCAGATGAAGAAGCAAGATCTGGTGTAGGGTTTACTTCACTAGCTCTACTATCTTTTTCAGCTTTGTTTCCAAGCTGTTTAGTTGTAACACTATTCTTTTAAACTCCATTAACTATTTGATATGAATGCGGCAATGTAGTCTTGATATATTCTGCCACCAAATTACTCGCATCAGTGTGGATCTCCTCGCCCTTTTCCACTAGCTCCAGATTAGTACCATCAACCTTGATCTGCTTATTCATTTCCTCCTCCACCAGATTAGTTGCATGAATATGAATATCTTTACTTTTTTCCTCCACTACAAGATCAATTGTACCAATATGAATATCCTTACTTCAGCATGGATTTCCTCAGTTATAAAGTTTTGTGAAGGTGAATTTGATACCTCTGACACAAATGCCTCCACAAGGGCTGAAATAGGTTTTAGATCACAAGGTTCCCCCTTAAGCTCTGACTGGGCTGCAACTGATGTATCATTGACACCACTATTGCAATCACATTGAACTTCCCCATCCTCAACAGCCCTACCTTTTGATAAAAGTTCATCATTGCCATTCTCAATTTCTTCTCGGAGCTTGTTCAAATCTGCATCTTGTGCTTGTAACTCCTTAAATTTCTCCCTGAGTATTGGCCTCACTTTGAAATTAGCAATAATGCAATCAGGTTCCTTTTGTTTCAAGCTTATTCTCATCTCTTTCAACAACAACAAATAAATTGTCTGTACATGAGCTATGGAGGATTCCTTATTTAAGGCATCAGCTACCAAATTTGCCTTTCCTAGATGGTATTCAATTAATAAGTCATAATCCTTAACTAACTCTAACTACCTTCTCTGTCTCAAATTCAACTCTTTTTGGTTCATTAAGTATTTGAGACTTTTATGATCTGAAAAAATCCTCGTCTGAACTCCATACAAATAATGTCTCTAAATTTTCAACGCAAAAATTGCTGCTACTAATTCTAGATCATGGGTCGAGTAATTCAATTTATAAGGCTTTAGTTGCCGCGAGGCATAAGTTATTACCTTGTCTCCTTGTATCAACACACAACCCAAACCCTTTCTTGAAGCACCAATGTAAACTGTATAAACCTCATCTCCCATAAGCAATGGAAAAGCCTATTTTCCATATACTCTCTCTGCCCCATTTTCCATTTTCAACACCTCCTTAAAATCCTAGATTAGCAAATAACCAAAAACCACAATCATTACCCATTATACCAAAATGAAAATGATCAGAAAATAAACAGTCCATCTAATCAAAGAATCAATCAAAAGCCATTAAACAACACAATGAAATGGAAATTCCATATGCAAAATTCCATTTTCGACTATGAAAACACAAAAAATGAACAAAATTTTAGATCTTTAATACCAAGTTCAAAATACTTAAAATTAGGGTTTTTCCCAAAAACCAAAAAAGGAAAAAACCCTAAATAAAAATATTATAAGAAATCAATAAAATTTTAGTAAAAAATAATTCCTAGGCTAAAAAAACATTACCTGATTCTTAATTGATACTATATAGCTAGAGAGAGCAATTTATAAAGAGAACGAATAAGGGACCTTATATCTAACCTATGAGTTTGCTAGGCATTTCCTTTATATGTCTATCTAGGAGAAGGATTTAAACAACTGGAGAAGTACTTGAGGTTTGCATAGAACAAGTGGCCCAATAGTCACTTTATTCAAGAGGCACTCCTAGTACACTGTTACTACTTTAATTCAACTAAATTTTCTATTCTAAATTTTAATTGCCACTTATGCTTGTCAAAATAATGACTAAATTCTAAGAAAATAAAATAAAATAATATAAAATAAATCAATAAAGGAAATAAAGGAAATTTTGGGGTCTAATAATTCTCCCCCTCTTAAAAAAATTTCGTCTTCGAAATTCTTACCTGAATTATTGAAAAACTGTGGATACTTCTCCTTCATGGCCTCCAAGGGCTCCCAGGTGGCCTCTTCCATATAATGGTTTTTCCATAGGACTTTAACTAGTTGAACTGTCTTGTTCTTGAGAACCTTTTCCTTACTGTCCAAAACCTCCACTAGAGTCTCCTCATAAGTCAGATCATCTCTCAATTGAACCTCAGTGGTCTGAATGATGTGGGAAGGATCTGATCTATACCTTCTCAATATGGAAACATGAAAGACATCATGTATCTGTGACAATTTTAGTGATAGCGCCAACTTCTAGGCTAGTGATCCAATCCTCTCAACAATCTCGTAGAGAATTATGTATCTTATGCTCAACTTGCCCTTCTTGTCAAACCTCATAACTCCTTTACAAGGAGATGCCTTAAGAAAGACTTTCTTACCCACTTCATACCCCATTCCCTTTTGATGTGCATCAATATAGTTTTTAATTGTATTTTGAGTTGCTTCAAGTCTTTGCTTAACTAGATTGACCTTGTCGACTGTCACTTGAAGTAACTCTTGTAGTATTAATTTCCCTTCTCCTTCTTCATCCCAACATATAGGAGTTCTACATCTTCTTCCATACAGTGCTTCATAAGGAGCCATCTGAATGCTCGAGTGGTACAAATTATTGTAAGCAAATTTGACCAATGGCAAATGCTTGTCCTAAGCGCCTTTGAAATCCACCACACATGTCCCGAGTATTTCTTTAATGGTCTGAATGGTCCTCTCTGACTGGCCACCTGTTTGGGGATGAAAAGTAGTGCTAAAATTTAACTTAGTCCCTAGAGCTTTTTGCACACTTTCCCAAAATCTTAGAGTAAACCGAGGATCTCTATCAGAAACTATAGAGTCTGGAATCCCATGTAGTCTGACTATCTCATCAATATACTTCTTTGCTAGCACATATAGAGAATCAGTCTATTTAATTGCTAGAAAATGGGTTGATTTTGTCAGGCGATCAACAATAATCCATATAGCATTATATTTCATACTAGTTTTGGGCAAATCTATAAAAAAAATCTATGGTTATCCTTTGCCATTTCTACTCAGGAATGGACAATGTTTTTCCATTTGACATATTGAACCATATAAGAAATAAATTAATCTATTACAATGCGTAGGCCAAAAAAAAGGTATTCCCACATGCTATAGATCATTTACATTTATAGATGTTGCGTCTAATAAAACATCTATTCTTTTAAACAATTCTAGCGATCAATTTAATTTATTCGTTCATATATGGAAAATTTTTGGTTAATTCTCCGTATTGTGTAAGTAAGAAACAATGGAAGTTGAAGAATTAGATATGTCACCCTTTCCTCTTATATTATAAAAAAAGAACTGTTAGTTTCATTATAACTTTCTAAAGTCTAAGTAAATCAATCAAATCTTAGTCAGAATTATAATTTTTGTTATCTGCTAGTGTCTTAAATTCAAAACTGACCAAGAACAAGATCCTAAGAAGATGGAGAAGCTAAACAACATATTCTTCACCTTAATGTACAGGGTCCCCAATAGTATGATCTCTTTTTGAAGTTATGTTTTGGTGAACAATCAGGATTTTTTTTTTATTAATCCCAGATTATACTGAGGCATGAGGTTCCCTCAAGTTTTCTAGTTCTTGGCTTTTAAACTTGTTTCACTTGAATAATATTAACAATCTATTCAATAAATGGTAGATGAGAAGTATTAATGTTTGAAAAAAGCAACCATCTTTTACCTATGGTGAAGGTAATCTCATTTATTGGTTTAGTTTATGAGGCTGTAGTACAAGTTTGGTACTACTCAGTGCCTCTAAAAGGAACATTTTTTAGAATAATGTATTGCATAAATACCTCATTCTCTTTGTCAAAACGGCCATGAAAATTGATCCGAAAATCTGTTTTGAGAAAAACTGGATTGATGCTTGAATAAGGAAGTTGCACAATCATGAAAGAGAGGAAACATTAGGAAATTGCATGATCATGCACAAGCACTATCGTGACAGAGGAGGATCAATTGGTGGTTGCACGATCGTGCACAAGCACGATCTTGGCAGTGAAGGTGCAACGCTGTTTGACAACTTTCAACGCCCTTCACTCTTTTGACCATAACTCTCTTTTTTTTTACCTCCGATTAATTTGAAATTTGAATCACAAGCTCCTCAAAAGTTTTCTTCCCCTCATCCAAATTTTATTTTCGTCTGAATTCACTAGAAAAGGATTGGTAAATGATTGATTGATGAGTTTAGGATTTCAATTGACAATATAATTGAAGAATGGATTGGCTTGATATGAATGTATTTCAATTTGGAAGTTATGAGTTATTAATGTTATAAAAGTTTTCTTAAAAATGCTAATATGATTGTAAGGAGATGAGTAATGTGTATCAAGTAAGAATGAATGAGAGTTTGGATATTGTGTGATCATATAATGTTAGAATAACCTTGGTGAATGATTGATTGATGATGTTATAAAAATCAGGTGTATTGAGCTATAAACCTTGGTGCATGATTGAGTGATAAACTTAGAATAAATTTGTATCATTGAGGTGTAAACCTAGGTTTAAATTATACATATATGAGTTTTGAAGTATGAATGATCATGAGATGTGAATAAAGGAAACATACCCAGAATAGTCAAATTAGGCATGCATTATACATAACACTATGAGGCACTTAGTTATTGATTGGGCGTATGATTAAATGATGATGTCAAGATGGTCACTATGAGGCACTCAATTAAATACTTCCAATAAATGTTAGATGAGAAGTCTTGATGGTAATCTTCTACTTGTGGATTAGAAAAACCAAGGAGTTAGCGTAACAACTTCTCATCCAAGCTACGAACTTGACCTTGTAGTCTAAACTAGAATGTACTAGGTTTACTAGAATTAAACCTCAAGGAAGTGAAAAACTCAAATGTTAGTTCACAAAAAATAAGGTAACCCATATGCACATATTTTCCCCAACCACTTTTACTACACAATTTCAGCAATTTATCCTTCAATCCTATTTCTTCTAACAGGTCAAAATCCAAATATCGTGGTGTATGAATGGTTCTAGTCTTGAGAAAAGCATGCCTATCACCTTCCTCCTTGGAATAAATGAGAAAAGGGGCATCATAGTCAGCTGCACCTCAACTTGGATAGGTTAGACTAATTTTCTACAAAGGGTCTTGGTTCTTAGAGTCATAATGGCGTGAAAACCTGCAAAAATCATAAAAGAAACATGATAGGTTTCAAGAAGGAAAACACACAACCCCTAGAGAGAGAAACCCACAAAAATAGAGGGAAAGAGGGGAAATGAAAAACAAAAACAACACAAATATGCACAAAATTGAAAGTTTTGATGAAAAACCTAAGCAAACTTACATCATTTGGTGAAAACTTGGAAAAAAAATGAGCAAATCTCTTGAAGAAAGGTTATGGGGGCTGAAACTAGAGAGGGGGTGTAGGGAAGCGAGAGAGGATGTGTTTTAGGGTTTTCAAACAAAAAGGGGGCGAGCAAGATCTGGAGGGTTCTGTCACGAGGGTGACAGGGGGTTTCACTCAAACTTGTTCTAATTCACTCCAAATGGCTCCCAACTTAGTTCTAAGTCATTCCAAACTTGCAAAATTCAAATTTTAACATAAAATGCTACAATCAAACTCAAGAAAACAACACTTAAACTCAAGAAAAGACAAGATTAAAGCAAGAAACAACTTGAAAACCAAGTATAAACAACTTAAACAACCTAAGAACTAACCAAAACATGCTTCATTTAAGGTCATGAGCTTGACTAAAGTTCAATTTAATCAAGAAGAGTAAGGGAAGGAAAGAAATCACTTCCCTTTTAGGAGCGAGAGCTCCTCTAATTTAAATCTTGCATCGATTTCCATCAACCTTAAAGGCTTCGCACTTGGTGTTCTCGAAATCTATTGCTCCATGATCAAATACTTGAATTACCTTAAAAGGTCCACTCCACTTGATTAAGCTTTCTGGGAAATAAGTGAAGTCTTGAATTGTATAAAAGCAATAAATCCTCACTCTTAAACTCCTTCTTGACATGAGCATCATGCCACTTCTTAACTTTCTCCTTATATAACTTGGCATTTCCATAAGCATCAAATCTTAACTCTTCCAATTCATCAATTTTGCAACAACCTCTTCTCACCCGCAAGTTTCCAATCCATGTTCAATTTCTTTATTGCCCAATAAGTCCTATCCTCCAACTCTAAAGGTAAATGGCAAGCCTTACTATACACAAGCCTATAAGGAGTAGTACCTATAGGTGTCTTGAAAGTTGTCTTATATGCCCAAAGTGTGTCATCCTACTTCAAAGCCTAGTCCTTTCTTGAGGTGATCACTACCTTCTCTAAAATCTTCTTCAGCTCTTGATTCACCACCTTCAATTGGCCAACAGTTTGTGGATGAAATGGGGTAGCCACTCTATGGTAAACATTATACTTCCTCAAAAGAAATTCAAATGGCTTATTTCAAAAATGACTACCCCCGTCACTTATAATTGCCTTTGGAACCCCAAATTGAGTGAATATCTTCTTGATAAAATGTTGAACCACCTTACCATCGTTTATTGGAGTAGACGTAGCTTCAACCCACCTAGAAACATAATCCACTCAAACTAAGATATACTTGATACCTAGGGTCCCATGAAATCCAATCCCCACACATCAAATATCTCCACCTCCATGATGTTTGAAAGCAGCATCTCATCCCTGTTTGATATATTGCCTACTCACTGGCACCTATCACACTTTAGCACAAAACGCTCATACTCCTACACCAACAACTACACCTTCTCCGTTGCCCCAAGCCGCTCCTTTCCTGTCTTCCACGCCAGTCAATGCTCCGCCTCTCTCATTGTCTACATACTCTCCACTGTCCCATGTCACTCCACTAATGAACAAATCCCCCCTCCTCTAGCCAACACAATCCCCTTCCTCTTCTAATTTACATTCACATGATATTTTTGTTCATGGCACTTTTCCTTCGATTAATGTAGAAGTTGATCTTACGTCTTCTTCCTTGCAACACTAACCCACGTCTACTCAGCCGATGGTTACACAGTCCAAAACTAATTCTCTCCCTCCACCATATATTCTTGAAGTAGTTGTTTCTATCCCTCCCTTGTTCATACTTGAGCCCACACTAACCATGTATTGACAAGCAGCTCACAGCCTGCACTTTAAACTCTCATGTTTAGTATTTGACTACTGATCTCCTTATATTCATGTGGAATATTGATGTTTGGTACTAGAAATCAAAATATATATTGTGCTTAATTGGAAGACATGGCTTCAAAAAATGATAAGTGTTTTATTTTAGTAGAAAAGGATTCTTTTATCTGGAATAGAAGATTTAGACATGTTAGCATGAGCATCTTACCAAAATTATCCAAAAATGAGTTAGTGAGAGGACTACGTAACCTGAAATTTGAAAATAATCGCGTTTGTGAAGGCTGTCTAAAAGGAAAACAAATTAGAAATAGCTTTCCTCCTAAAAAATATTGTCTTTACTAACCAACCACTTAAACTTGTACATATGGATTTATTTGGTCCTACTAGGGTGGTATATGTGAAGGTTGCATCTTCTGTTCATCTTCTTCTCTAGCCATTGTCTTGTTTTCGTATAGGTATGCATGTCACGGTGGTATTTTGTGATTATTTGATTTGTTTGGGCATTTGATTTGTTTCGTTTGTTTCGGTATTTTGTGATTGGAAAAAACATTTAAGGTAGAAATGATAGTGACAGAAGGGACAAGACGTGAATTTAGTTATGATGTTGGGATGAATTTTTGATGCATATAAGGTATTTGATGAAATGTCTGTTTTTTGAAAAAAAAAGTATTTGTGTGACTATTTGAATTCTATCCATTTTGTTGAATTGTTCCTTAACTATATAATTGTTTTTTCAATGTCTAGCTTGGGTTTTTAACTAGAGAGATTGTCTCATATATAAAAAGAAGCAACTTAAGTTGAATAAGAACCATGTACAAACGTCACTTTAAAAAATGGCTATTACAATAACTATTTTTTCTATACTTGCCATTAATGTTTGAACATTTTAGTAGTTATAGACAGGGCTATGGCAGTGCCAATTATATGTGGGAAAGAATTGCAAACATGTAGATGATGATTTGGATGAGGCATTAGACTCTTAGGATGAGTCTGGATATGATGATTTGGCTCCTTTGAGAAGTTTAACAAAGGCTCAGCTGGGAAAGCTCACTAAAGCTCAGAAGAAAGCATATTTTGAGAAGTTGGAACTCAAGGAAAGATTATTTATAAAGAAACAATTAAAGGAAGAGAAAAGGCACAAAAAGATGATGAGAAAATGGCTGTTGTAGCTAAGGATATGGCAAATGAGCTCAGTGACAATGTAGAGAAAGAAAGTGGTGGCCCCGCATCTGTGTATGTTTCCACGCCAAATTTAGCTTTACCCGCTTCATTTGATTTTGATAATCCTACTCACTGGTACTGTTATCTTGATACAAATCACCAAAGAACTATGGCTCTTCCTGAAACACAAGGCAGACTCGTCCCAGACGTATGGCACTTAACCAAAGAACAACCTAAATTAAGTGGTGCCTAAGAACAATCCTGGTGAGATCGATATTCACTTTTAACTACAAGTACAATCCGTATACTTGTGGTTTTCAGCGTAAGACTAGTAGTGTGTTTTGCATTTAATAAGTTTTTAGTGTCGTTGTTGGGGATTGTTTGTTTAGAACCTTGTTTATTTTGGGATACTTTGATTTAAGAGTTTTTGATACTTTTCCTTATGTCTTTGCAGGTGTATGAACATAAGGAACACATGAAGGAATACTAAATTTCATGAAGAAGAGTTAGTAGATATCACAAGGCACGAACAATAGTTGAGAAAAGCAAAGTGCCAAGACATTATACAAAGAAATATGGCAGAAGAAGGAGAACATTTAGGGTCTAAAAGGAATTTGAGATTAAAGACAAGAAAGGAATAGAAAACGTTGTAGCAGACCACCAATCAAGACTTGAGGGGGAACATAAAAAAGAAGAAGAGGAAATTGAGGAGCGCTTCCCTGATGAAGCCTTAATGATGGTAGAAAGCCCCTTTCTTCCTTGGTTTGCAGACATTGTAAATTATCTCTCCGGTGGTGTTCTTCCTTTTGATCTTTCTTATCAACAAAGGAAATGTTTCTTATTGCAATGTTCTCGTTATGTTTGGGATGAACCCATACTGTGTAAGATTTGTGTTGATAGTGTGATTTGCAGTTGTGTTCCTGATGATGAGATATATTGCTAATTTGAAGTAGCATCTTGTACCAACCTAAACCAATAAATGAGATTATATTAGTCCCACTTAAATTTCAATCTCCTAGATAGAATTTTCCTAGACATGTAATTTAATAACACAATAATTTAACCACTCTGCCTTGTAATTTAACTACTATAGTATGTGTTGCTTTAATTTGTTTCATCTCAAAATTACTTTATTAAGTTTGAAGTTAGAGTTAATGGAAAAGCATACTTGATGATATCCAGTTTCAGAAGCAATGATATATAATGCTAAAGTTGTTTATTCAAATAAATGAGGCTCTTTAGTTCATTTCAATTTAATTTTCAACTATTAAGGTGCATTTTAACTTGCTCATGAAGTGGTTCAAATAATTTAATGATTTATTATGAGATTAAATGTTGGTCAGTGGAGAGTTAGGTGTTCTTTGTACACTGTTTGCAAGAGAAGGTTATGGAACTCCTAAGATTGCTTTGTTGAAACATGATTCAATTCATGTGAAGCGGTTTGATCGAATATTTAGGAAGTTGTTATTTGTTTTATTTAATTAAGTATTTAAATAACTTAGTGGAATTAGTTGGTAGCTGCTTTGCTTAGTTTTCAGCTTTTTCTATTACAATGTAAGCCTATTTAAAAGTTTTTATTTTTTTTAATATATACAGTACATGACAAATAATGAAATTTTTAAAATTCTTTTCCTCTGTCTTGCGTGTTTACATACTCTGCATACCTTCACTTGCCTTTTTTCCTTCTTTTGCTCACTGTCATCCAACAATTGTTGGTATCAGAGCCTTCATTGGTCCATTGGCCAATTGAGTGAAACATTTTATTTTTGGAATCTCCCAGAGAGTTACGTTGGGTCTTTTTTATTTTGTGTTTGCAAATGGTAGCAAATGTTATTTCGTCGTCTTCACAACTCCTCATACCCATTTTTAATGGTGAGAAGAATGAGTTTTGGAGCATTAAGATAAAGACTTTTTTCATATCTCAAGGCCTTTAGGAGATGGTAGATTATGATTTTGTAGATCTGACAGATGCAGATGAAGAGGCAGAAGCAAGATTGAAAGAAACCAAACAGAAGGATGCTAAAGCTTTGTACTTCATTCAACAGGCAGTCCATGAAACAATTTTCTCAAGAATCGCAGCTGCAACGATGTCATTAGAGGCCTGACAAATTGTGAAGAAGGAGTTTCAAGGTTCCTCTAAGGTGATTACGGTAAAATTACAGACTTACTGTCATGAATTTGAAACTCTATCTATGAAAGGCAATGAATCTGTTCAAGTGTATTTGTCTACAGTTTCATCTCTTGTTAATCAAATGAAGTCGTATGGTGAAAATAAACTGAAGAAATTGTTGTTGTAAAGGTTCTACAGAGTCTTACTCTAAAGTTTGAACATATTGTTGCTAAAATTGAGTAAGTGCATGATTTATTTGATTCTTCATTTGATGAACTAATGAGTTCTTTGCAAGCCCATGAAGAACGGTTGCTCAGGTCACATGAAAAATATGAAGAAAAAGCACTTCAAGTGACAAGGGAGCCTGATTAGAAGGAAATGAAGGAAAATTCTATTGGTCGCGGTCGTGGCAAAGATAGTTTTTGTGAAAGAGGCCGTGGAAGAGACCAAGGAAGAGGTCGAGGCAGAGGAGGATCAAATGAAGAAAGGCAGAATATAACCTTTGTGTGTCACTATTACAAAAAGCCAGGTCACAAAGAAGCATATTGTTGGCAAAAGCAGAAGGATGGGAATCATCAAGCAAGCTTTGCAGAGAAAATAGATGTAGAAAGTAAGTTGTTCATAGCTCTCTTTTGTGAAAAAGATGCTTCTAATGATGTTTGGTTTTTGGACTGTGGTTTCTCCAATCATATGTCTAGACCAAGGTCACTATTTAAGGAGATTGATAAGTCCAAAAAATCAAAGGTGACACTGGGAGACAATAAGAAGATTCAGGTTGAAGGCAAAGGTATTGTTAGCATTACAACAAGTCAAGGTATTGCTAAGATTTTACAAGATGTGTTGTTCGTTCCTAGTCTATCTCACAATTTGCTTAGCATTGGGCAATTAATGATTAGTGGATACTCAATTTTGTTTGATGATGGGTTTTGTACTATTAAAGATAAAACTGAACAAGCCATTGCTAAGGTTTAGATGGCTAATAATAAAACGTTTCCGCTGGAAGTTTCAATGGTTGAGCAGTATGCTATGATTGCTAGTGGAGATAATGAGACTAGATTGTGGCATTTATGTTATGGGCGTTTGAATTTTAATGGGCTGAAATTATAGAGTCAAAAAGAAATAGTTTTTGGTTTACCAATACCTAAAACTCTTGACTTTTGTGAAGGTTGTGTTTATGGAAAGCAGAGTAAAAAGTCTTTTCTTGTAGGAAAGTCTTGGAGAGCCTCTAAATGTCTTGAGTTAATGCGTGCAGATTTGTGTGGGCCTATGAGTAGTGAATCACTTCATGGCAGTCATTATTTTTTGTTGTTTACAGACGATTACAGTCGCATGAGTTGGGTTTACTTCTTGGGAATCAAGTCTGAAGCCTTTGACAAATTCATGGAGTTCAAAGCACTTGTGGAAAGAAAAAGTGGTCTTTTAATAAAGACACTGTGAACAGATCAAAGAGGTGAATTTGTATCAACTAATTTTAATATTTTTTATGCAACAAATGGAATTTACAGGGAGCTTACAACACTATATAAACCTGAACAGAACGGTGTAGCTGAACGAAAGAATTGAGCAGTAGTAGAGATGGCTAGAAGTATGATGCAAGCAAAAGGTCTTCCTACTTCTTTTTAGACAAAAGATGTTGCAACAGCAGTATACCTCCTAAATGTGTCTCTTACAAAAGTTGCTCCTAATCAAACACCATTTGAGGCTTGGATGGGTAGAAGATCAATAGTAAGCCACTTAAGAGTTTTTGGTTGTATAGCTTATGTGAGAAATTAGAGAAGTATATCTTTGTTGGCTATTGTTTTCAATTGAAAGCATATAAGCTATATAATCCTATCAGTGGCAAGATTTTCATCAGCAGAGATGTAGCATTCAATGAAGATGCTAAATGGATTTGGAATAAAGAAAATGAGCAGCAGCATTTAAAGTATTCGAAGATAATATTGCACCACTGCAAGATCCAAGAACAACAACTTCTAGTTCCCTTGATACTTCTCCTCCTGCAAGCAATGATTCATCACGATCAAGTTCATCAAGTGAAACTCCTCCAAGGAAATCCAAATCATTGAAGGATATTTATGATACTTGTACCTTTGCTTTTCTTGTTTCAGATCCTAATTGCTTTGAAGAGGCTGCAAAAAGGAAGGAATGATGCAAAGCCATGGAAAAGGAGATAATGGCTATTCAAAAAAATTAGACTTAGGATTTGGTAACTTTGCCAGAAGGAAAGAATGTTATTGGGCTCAAATGGGTGTTCAAGACAAAGTATCATGCAGATGGGAGCATCCAAAAACATAAAGCAAGGCTTGTGGTGAAAGGTTATTCCCAACAACAAGGAGTTGACTTTGATGAAACTTTCTCTCCTGTTGCTCGCTTTGAAATAGTAAGAACGTTTTTAGCCTTGACTACTTAATTAAATCGGCCTGTGTACCAATTTGATGTTAAATTTTCCTTTTTAAATGGTGATTTGAACTAGGAAGTTTATGTCTTACAACCTGAAGGTTTTGTAGTTAATGGACAAGAATATAATGTTTACAGGTTAAAAAAGGCACTTTATGACTTAAAGCAAGCACCACAGGCATGGTACTTTAAAATTGATTCTTATTTTTAGGAGAATGATTTTAAAAGAAGTAATAATGAGCCCACTCTTTATCTAAAGAAAGAAGGTAAAAATGACTTTTTGATGCTATGCCTTTATGTTGATGATATGATCTATATGGGTTTAAGTGAATCTATTGTTGCTGAATTTAAAGATTGCATGATGAAGAAATTTGAAAAGTCTGATTTGGGTCTGTTGCATTATTTTCTTGGTCTTGAGGTGAATCAAGGAGTTGATGGGATATTTATTTCATAAAAGAAATATGCAATGGATCTTTTGAAAAAATTTAATATGGTGAATAATAAAGTTGTTGATACACCTATAAATGAATGTTAAAGAAAAGTTGTGTCGTGATGACTGTGCTGAATTGGCAAATGCAACATATTTTAGAAGTCTTGTTGGTGGTTTAAACTACTTATCTCATACAAGACCAGACATTCCTTTCTCTATTGGAGTTGTGTCTAGATTTATGCATAAACCAAGCAAGCTTCGCCTTGGAGCTGCAAAGAGGATATTGAGGTAAATTGCAGGAACAACAGGGCATGGAATTTGGTATTCAAAAGTATCAAATTTCAAATTAACTGGCTTTACTAATAGTAATTGGGCAGGTAGTATTGATGATAGAAAAAACACATCTAATTTCATGTTCAATATTAGGTCTGGTGCAATTTCATAGAGTTTAAAGAAGCAAAAAGTGGTAACCTTATCAACTTCATAGGCTGAGTACATTGCAGCAACTTCTTCAGCTTGTCAAACAGTTTGGCTAAAGAGACTAGTTGCATATTTTAATCAGAAACAAATTGATGCAACAGAGATCTTTTGTGACAATTGGTCAACTGATACAATCACAAAAAATCCAGCATTTCATGGTAGGACCAAGCACATTAACATCTGCTATCATTTTATTCGAAGTTTTGTCTCTACTAGAGAAATTACTTTGAAGGCTTGTGATACAAGTGAGCAAGTTACAGATATTCTCATAAAGTTACTTTTGCAAGCAAAACATGAGCTTTTCAAATAACAACTTGGAGTTTGCAATTTTGAATCAAGGGGGAGTATTGAAATATGATTCAAGTCATGTGAAGTGGTTTGACCGAATATTTAAGAAATTGTTATTTGATTTATTTCATTGTTTATTTAAATAATTTTGTGGAATTAGTTGGTATTTGTTGTTCCTAGTTTTCAACTTTTTCTGTTTCAATATAAGCCTATTTAAAGGCTTTTTTATTTGCTTTAATATATGCAGTACTTTACAATTGATCAAATTTTATTTTCCTCTGTCTTGCGTATTTTACATACTCTGCATACCTTCACTTGCCTTTTCCCTTCTTTTGCTCACTGTCATCCAACATGCTTTCCCGTGTTATTTCGGTTATTTTCCAGATTAGAAGAAGTAGAGAAGAAGTAGAAGCATGTTCTAGCTGTCTGCGCATGTTTCTCATGTCTCAAAAGGTGTTTATGCGATGAAAAATTTAAGACTTTACTTCCATCTTTCTTTGCTCCTTTCTATTATAGTTAACTCAGTTTTGTGTTCAGTACTTTGCAGCCGCCACCCTAAAGTTTACACTTTGACATAGTTAAGAAGTTTCCTGTTTGCTTCCACTAAGTTTCAAGTTATGTTATGGGTAGTGACTTTTATATTAAACCATTATCACAATAAACAGACTAATTAATACGTATCTGATCAGTAATACTGTGAAGAAATTATCTGCGTATTCATGATATTGAAACTCTTCCTTCAGAGGAACTTAATATTAAATACACAATGAGCTTTTTTACAAGGAATATAAAGTATGTGCCTTGCCTTCTTGTGTGTCATCAAAGAGTTCAACCCTTCTTGAGCCTTCTTTTCTAGACTTTTCGAACGTCATAAAAAAGACTATACGACTTAGTAAAGGCAAAATCACATTAAGATTTGTAGTGTACAAAAGCAAGTTAAAAAAAAGAAAGCCCCTCCTCAATGGAAAGCAGACTCATCTTCTTCTTCTAACTCAAGCCCCTCCTCAATGGAAAGCAGGCTCATCTTCCTCTTCTGACTCAATTCCCTCCTCGGCAAGCCTCTTGTCCTTGTAAACATACCATTTAGCACAAGCCAAATATACGATCAAGTTCAAGCTGCTCAAGATTGCCAACAACCAGTAGAAATTATAAAGCCTGCCATGATTTAGATCATCTGCAAGCCAAGGCTTATTCCTTGTCACCTTGTGCACTATACTGACTAGAGAAGAGCTAACAAAAAACCCTAGCGAAAGTGTGCTCAGGAACAGCCCTGTGCTCATGGACTTCATTCCTTTAGGACATTCCCTCAGGAAAAAATCAAGCTGTCCAATATATGTGAATGCTTCACCAGAACCAACAAAGAGAAATTGAGGGACAAGCCAGAACACACTTAAAGGGATCTCACCCGTTGAATCATTCGTTAGAGCATGAGATCTTGCCACTCCGAGCCTCTTCTCTTCAGTGAGTGAAGCTGACACCATAGCAAAGATTGATAAAACTAGAACAACCCCTATGCGTTGCAAAGGGGTGAGTCCATGTGGGTTCTTAAGCACTTTTCTTGCGATTGGAACAATAATCCTA